>LKNJ01002064.1:0-71468 GCA_002120245.1 Maccullochella peelii
CTACAGTACAATATTATCATAACCAAGAACTGATGGTTAAAACTGCAAAAATAAGTAAAGTAAGTAACAAAAAGGAATTTTCTTTTCACAACATACTACTTCCAGCTCTGGCACTGAACATAGAAATTCAATGTAGACTGGGCTGAAATGTGGGCAGAAATTATGTCACAAGAATGAGAGTGAGATCAGGCATGTCACCGAGGTTGTCAGGTGCGAGCACATCATAACAAATTTTAGCTTACATTAGCTCTCAGCAACACAACATCCAATAGGAAGATCCGGCCACTCTGTACGCTCAACACCCCTCTGTGTGAATTTAACACTGCGCATAGAAAAAATTTACAAAAGAAGGGAAAAGAGCATGACGTGCTGTCTGCCATCCCATTTAGCTGTTTAGCCGGATTATCAGGAGTGAGGCAGGTTGATAAGAATTGGTGTCTGTCCATACTGTAGAGCCCTGTGGCTTACATTGAAGCCAGTGTCAGCTGTGAAGCATTCTGCTCCATCCCTAATTAGATCAAACTGAAGGCATGAAGTGCATAAGTGTGTGTGTGTGTGTGTGTGAGAGAGAGAGAGCGCACAAGCAAAGGTTTCTCTAACTTCCAGATAAGTAGGGATCTGTAACATTGCTTTGACCAACACCTGGTGTAACACAGGATATGCTACTGTACAAGAGCTGTCTTTCTTTTATTCCTCTACCATCAACCATTCCTCTTGTCTCTTTCTCAGTCTGTCCACTAGTCTTGGCAGTGTTAGTTAGCCAGCTGTGCTACACAGGCGTCCCAGATGTCTTTGCACTGCGGCCGGTGCCACTATGGATGTCTGTTGGAGATGTGATGTACAAAGAAAAATACACAGATGAGTAGAGCCCATCAGCAGATTATCTGTCTTGGCTTGTAGTCCAGGGTGTCTCAGTGTTTTCTGGGCCCACTTTTAGGTTCCAAATTATCACGGAAAGGCTTCCTAAATATATCAATCTAAGCAATCTTCTGCAGCTCCCTCCCTCTGCTTACAAAGTGTCCACGAGTTTATTTCAAGTTTTATATCAACAACGGGTCAAATTACTTTTTGTAATGAGAAAGCAGTCATTCATAGTGATGAACCCACAGACTGTTAACCCCTAACTGTAGTTCCCTTTTTAGCATCTTTCACCTCATTATTTTGGTGCTTCTGCCAACAACTATACTGTTTTGGTTCAGTCTTACTGTTCTCATCAACCCTGTTTTCCATCTGCAAACGCAGCTGTATTGAGCGAAAAAGCTCTAATAAACTCACTGTATACTACCTGCCCAGCACTAAACAAGGGACAGACAAAGTTAGCAGCTAGCTGGTGAACATAGTAGGGATTTTAGCTGCTAAAGAGTCAGATATTTTTCCTCAGGATTTGGTGGCAACCAAAACAGAGCTAATAGAAGAGTGAACATTGGACTGACATTCATCAGGTGTACACAAAACATGACGCCAAATGAATACTAGTGTTGCTCTGTGTCTGCTGGATGCAGTTTTCTTAGACTGAGCTCACATTTTAAGGTTTTGACATTGTTCATTATCTGACTAGCTAAAGGAACTGATGAACTGAATACTACTGCTTCCAAGCCTAACCCAATGGATACATTATGTGCATTGCCTGTATAATCCCACAGGCCGCTCAAGATATTTCATTCGCTAATGTTTCCCTGGACACCCCGGGCTCAGCCAGCATGACAGGACTGCTGTGAAACCACCTTAGGCTCACAGACTCATTTTAATTAGTTCTTTATACAGTTTCTATGTTACCGTAATGGAAATGTTGCAGTAGGATGTGTCTGAAAAAACATATTTAGAGGTTGATACAAAAGCCAGAAACTAAGAGTTAAAGAAAGGGATGGATCAATATGAACATTATGATATGGTATTGTTGCTAGATGAGATTTTGTGCCAATATTTAAAAGTCACATCACCGATTTTACACATTAAAATCAGTTCACCTGCATTATGGGAAGTATAGGACCGGGTGCTTTTGTAGCTCGACCCATTCTAGGGACCAAAAGTGAGGGTATCTCATCCTCTGTTGCATTGTTTTTGACGATTCTTTGTTTAATACTAAATAGCTTTAGTGGCCCTTTCTTATCCTTAATTTTGACCAGATTTTCAAATGAAGACACAAATTCAGTGGTTTCCCAACTTTTTTGTTTTTGTCATGTTCAAAACAAACCATGTTTAGACCAAACACCAAAAGTCATACTAATGGTTTTATGGGCCCACCACTGAAAGTGATGAGTAGAAAACTCCCACAGCAAACTGGAATCATTTTAATGACTAATAATAAGAAAAAGACTGATATTATCACAACATATCCAAAAACTACATACATCAGTCATACTTCAGTTCCTGATGCCACAGCCGTTTGGCCTACTCTGCTGTTGCTGCAGATTACCGACAGTATCGACGCAGCAGACTGCAGCCGTCTTCAAAATTCACAAGATTTTGCTAATTTATCATGTAAACAACATATGCTGCTCTGTCAGGCTGAGGCACGGCGTACAGAGCCTCTGTCGGTTTGTTTAGTTAGGGCTCAGTTTATTCTTAAAGGCAAGTTGTTTACCTTTCCCTCCCTCTGCTCTGTGGCGTGCAGTACTAATGAGAGAGACGGGGGGGTGAAGACGCAGCAGGGAGGCAGGCAAATGCAACCTTTACCCGCATCCAACCTTCTCGCTATCTTATTCAACTCTCCATGTTCGGCACTATCCATCTCTGTATTCCTCTGTAACCTCCCCTTGGAGGCTGTGCTCATAGGGGGGCTGGGCTCTGCAGGTTGGAGAATGGGGTGGGGTGGGGAGAGGTGTAGGGAGATGGTGCACAAAAGGTCATAGACACCTCCACAGCGTGCTGCATAGACAGGAGAGTTACATAAATTGTGCATTTAGCGCATATTATCAAGTGCTAAGAGAAAATGTAGTTTAGCTCCAGTGAGGGAAGGCTCAGAAAGAGGCACAAAAAAACCCCATGCAGTCCAATCGAACCATGTGTGTTTTAGCCCAAACTGAGTATCCCATTAGTGCTCTGACTTCCAGGGTTTGACCTCAGCTTTTGACCTCCCACCACTCTCTGACTACTCCTCATTCTCCTGTTAACCCTCAGCTGCTGACCCCGTGCTAACAAGCTCGCTCACTGTCGGTAATGACAGTCCTGACATGTGCTCTTCAGCAGAGGGCAGATCGCAGTAGTAGCCGCTGGACACTCCAAGCAAACTCCCAACACTTCACTTTTTAATTACTTCTACTACTACTGCACTGGGCAACAGAGAAGTGTACCGTCAAGTACAGTTTGACAAGGTTGAAATCTTTTTTTTAGTTCAGAAAATTAAAGATATCATGGACTCTTTTCATGCCAAAATAATCACCCGAACCATGGAGATTCTGTGATCTTCATTTCTGTCAGGGTGGAAAAGCTTCTGAAGATTAATTTAGACTATCCATCACTAAAGCTCTCTGCTGAATTCCAAATGTTTTTATTAGGTGGAGAGCTCCTTCAGGCAGGCTGAGACAGGTTCTGTTGTAGGTTTTACAGATCGACCCCCCTGGAGCTGTGGAGTAAACACACACCACACTGGAATGATTTATTGGAATCAAGGATGAGCTCTTTGACAGACAGATTTTATTTTTTATTAAAAGGCTGATGCTCCATATAGCTGCAGTTTGTATTGAATTCATCAGGACTCATTAGTAGGACTGAATGCCCAACCCTATCACCACACAGAATATTGATATTGGATGATTCTGACTAACCCCCAGATATAAATCTGTGGGTGGCAACTACAGTATGGTTACGGATAGAGAAAGATTGTGGTTACACTGTAGCAAATAAAGTGTGGTTAGGTAAACTAAAACACTTGATTAAAATTAGGGAAAGATCGTGGTTATGGTTATTGAAAGAAGCGAACATTAACTGTTGGACTGTGACTCCTGTCTCACACGGCTTGATTCCAGCGGGCGTGGCCTCGTCGCATTCACACAAACTGTTCAGTAACCTTGCATTTCACAGAACAGGGCCTGGGAGATATAAGTTGCTAGATCAAGAAATAAGTACGTTTTGTACAGATGCTGCTTCAGGTAGTTTATGTAATCTTCATCTAATTTTAACCTTTACTTATGATGTTGTTTTACATTTCTAGAAATATAGAAGAGCATTGAAAAAAAGTCATTTAGCAGTGGTATTACAGGGTTGTACCAACTACCCAGTGTCGTTCATAACTGGACTTTTAACTGTATTAACTTTATCTGTAGGAAATGACAACAATAAACACAATTAAAACAGACATTCAAAGATGAGAATTAACACCATTTCGTGATTAACTAAATGCAATTCTGTGTTTAAAATCAGGCTCATGGCAGAAAACCTCGACTTTCCCAGGAAATGATCATTTTAAAACTACTGAAAAAAATTCAACCCCTGTTATTTACCATTTGTCCATTTGTAGTCACTCTATCATAAGTGCCTGTGCGGCATCAGTTTGCAAGGCGGTGTGTGCAGCCCTGTCCCGCTCTTCATTTGTCACACTTAGGAGTCAAACCTTGAGAGTGCAACATGCTTTAGGAGCCCGGCAGAAACCGCTCCAACTGCACTTCACCGCAGATTAAAAGATTGATGACTACAGTCAAGAGAAATTGAGCAAAACATAAGATTTCCATCTGACTTCATAAGAGTCCATTTGACTTTGGCACAAGGCCTGGAAATTACACCTATAGCAGGTGTCTTTGGCTGATTCCTGCCTCTATTGGAGTTTCTTGCTGCATAAAAGGAAGCAAGGAGTGAAAACCACAACATTGTCTGGGTGATGGTAAAACCCTCCTGAGGTCTGGAGAATAATCTAGTGAGCAATTAATTTGGAGTTTAGGGTTTAATTCTCAGTGTGACCAGAGGCTACATGTCTTAGTAAGCCCTGTGCCAGACCAATGTGGCTCTTTGAGGGTGTGAGTAAACAAGGTCACTTTCCCCTAACAGGACAAAATAGCACTAATCCTCTTTCCTAGGGCTTTGAACACTTTCCATAATTTCAATGCCATCAAATACTCTACTGTGTGCATCCAACCTTAAATCAATGCCCAGAGAATTAAAAACCTCCAAATTTGATCCAAAGACCCTTTTTTTTACATGTTGATGAAAGCCGAAATGACCAAGAACTTTTCTTCATGTCCTCTTCTATCTCTTCTTTCCTCCTCCTTCCACTGTCACTGTTAATTGTTCCCCACCACCTGCCCATACTTGATTTCAACCTGTCTTATTGTGTGATGTGATTAAAATGTAAAACGCTGCGGTGGATGGGGCTGCTTGTACGCTCGGCTCCTCCATCATTCCTTATTGCGCTGGGCCTTGGCTGTTTGCAGGCAGCACTCGGAGGAGCGCACAGGGAAGATTGAATGATTCTGTGGCTTAGCGCGCTATTTCCTCTAATGCACGGTGGGTATGAAGGCTATCGGGGAGATTAATACTGGTTTGGGCTGTTTGTAACACTGGCATTTATTCTCTCCAAAGTCCCAGCCACTGGAGGGTACTTCTTCATTCCAGCCCGTGCCAGGCCTGTTTACCCACCAGCTATCTGCAGCTTGCCTCGCCGCCTTATTCCACCCTCTCCTCCTCTTTCTGTGCGTCTTTCTTGCTCCTCCGCTCCATATGTCCACGTTTGCAGACCTCCAATCGGATCTTCCCTTTCTTTTATCTCTCTCGCTCTCTCTCTCTCTCTCTCTCGCTCTCGCTCTCTCTCTCTCTCTCTCTCAAAATCTTCGCCTTCGGCACCCTGTGCAGCCTGATCTTTGGGAGAATGCATGAAATAGTGAGAATAAGTTCAGGAAATCCAATAAGGATTAAACCATGCAGGCTGGTCATCCTCTGCGGATCTAGCAGGCACCAGATAAACACCAGTAAACTTAAAACGAACTAAAAGGAATTATAGGGTAACTGAGGACTTTAGCACGCACACCTCTCTGTCAGCCCCCTGAGTCATGAGAGGTGGAATACACCTCATCAAAAACACCCTCCCCTGCCTCCTTCATCTGCACATTGCATTGCCCACGTTTAGAATGGCAGCCTCCTCTGAATAGGTAAACAGCACAGAGAGGCCCAGCTGAGTTTTAATTCAGACTGCTGAGCTAAATAAACTTGTACCGGTGGGGCCAGAAGCTGTGGAATCAGTTCCACACACAAACCCCCAGACTCCAAATCGTTCTGTTCATTTTCATTTCTCACCCCCTACTAAGACCTATTTCTTTCTGCAGTGCAAGCATCCTGTAAATTGTATTTGCCCCGAAAATGAATTTGGGGGAAGTTCAAGGGTACCATATATATTTTTTCCCCCCCATGGTTTCAATTTGCGGTCATATTTTCCTGGGTGCTGACACGCGGGGTAGTTTTGGCGTCAGGGCGCAGTAGAGGAGGCATTAAATCCCCTGCCGTTTTCTCATCAATCAAGTGTTTGGGCCCTGCCAAGGAGGCACATGTTAACGGATTTCACAGTAAACCTCACTCAATATTGCCTCGCGCCCAGAGGGGTGCACTCACACTCACTCTGGAATTTTAAAAGGCATCGTTTTACATTTTGGAAATGCTGAGTAAAAAAAAAAAAAAAAAAAACCCACAAATACATGAATATCCAACACTGGTGCTGCTGTACAGTGTGGTAATAATCCATGTAATTTAAGGTACTGAAGGATACTGGTCAAAAAATGTCAGTGGACTGACGCAGACGGACTGAAAGAGAAATCAGACACAGAGGAATAAAGTGAAGGGTTGATTAGCAATGAAAAGAAGCGAGGACGATACTTCCGGTCCCTCCACATGAAGGTTAACCTTAAAAGCATGCAGAAATTCTCAACATCCATCCAATTGTGCTCTTTCTGTCTTTCTGTCTTCCTCTTACATATTCCTCCCACTTCTACAGTTGGCTTCGGTTAATTGTGTGGAGGTTGGCATGAGCAGAATGTAGCGCTACAAGGATTTCTTCTATTCTCTCCCATAGACTTAGACAGTCTGAGTCATGTCTCTGCAGTTTAGCCCTAACCCAGCCCCTGTGGTTGTAGGCCACACTGCTTCTGTCTCAGCTTCCTGTTATTCCATTTACGCTCTCAACATTCATTTCATGTCTTCCTCTCATTTATGTCGTCCTCCGGTTCCACAGAAGTCAAGGTTTTAAGATGAAGACACTAATTAACTCGGTCAATTGACTTCACTTTAGTTGGGAACTCTCTGGGGAGAGTACATGTACAATAATAATAATTAATACAACCATGATGGAGGTTTCAAGTATTTGTATTTACCCATAAAGTGACACTTTCATCCCGAGAGACTTACAGTGAGTGGAATACATTATACAATACATTAACACTACATAACGTCTCTGTGAGGAGAGACATCACAGTTTTTGTCACAACATAATTATTAGGCTCCTTCTTCCCATGAAACTAATTTTCACTACAGGCAGCACAGGCTACGTTTTAGTCTAAATCTTCAATTTCTGTCTACTCATTTATTAGAGGCAATTATTTTTACACTCGTTACACATTTAAAAATATATTCATAAAATTGTTTTTAAAACCAGTGTACCTCAGTAATCCCGTGAATGAATAGAAAGAACATATACTGTAGAGCTGAAGTGGTTACAAATAGACTCTCAATTTGATCTACTTAAAGCTGAACTAACCAAATTTATTATGTGAACAAGGGGTCTAATGATAATGTGGAAGGTGGCCCTGAGAGCTCAACGCACTGCAGCTTAAGAAAACACATGCAAACAGACAAAACACAGCAAATTAAGAAAAACATCTTCATCAATTTGACAACACATTTAGAAAAATGCGCTGCCAGTAGCGCAGAAAATAATGGAAACACTAGCTGCTTTTACGTGGACCGCATAATCTGAATAACAGCCCAATCAGAATAAAAAGGCCTCATGTAACCAGCTCAATCGGAAGAAATTTTCAATCCGGTTGAGAGGGGGGGTGTAAACCTTTGAATATCTGTTCAACAGGAAAATATTAGCGCCTAATAACCATGTAAACGCTTAATCCGATCGTTTCTCTCTGGTTGGAATAAATATATTCTTTCTGCACATGTTAGTTATATTCTGATTAAATGCTTCTGGGCATGTAAACGCACGTCTTATCGGATCACTTTATTCAGCGTCCATGTAAACAGTTAAGTTGGAATCTGTAATCAGAATGATTTCAGTCGGGTTGAAGAAATATCGTCCATGTAACCGCAGCTAATGTTTCCAGGGGACACTAAAAAGTGATGAACATGGCTTGGACACGCTTGTTGTTGCCAAGGCAAATCAAAAATTAATGGGGGATGGGGTCAAGGGAGTTTTGCATTTGCCTGGTTGAAACATGTTATCATTAGAGATTTAAGAAGCTAAATGGTGTTTTGCTACTTTTACACACAGACTACTAACTAGCAGTTTGGCTGCTTTTTCTGACCGTGAAAAACAGAGTCAATGTCTGTACATAATGACATCCTTCATCTTGTGCTGGTTGTTGACACTCCCTGTCAATAGCAGTGACTGTGGCAAATATATTGATACGCATATGGTGATCAGAGTGACATCACAGATTACCATATGGCCGCCACAGACAGCAGCAAAGAGAAAGGGCAGGAAGAGGTGGATGGAAAACATGTCTGTGGTTAAAGTAAGCGTAAGCGACTGTGCCAAGTGAAATTAGAACATGAAGTTTGCAGTCTGCTTCAAAGCACAAGGTCAACAAAGCCCAGGTTGGGTTGAAAGCGAGCAATAGGAGGAGAAGGAGGAGGACGAGGGAGCTCCAAGAGACTTTGTCCTTCACCTCCTCAGCAGGGCGAGTCTCCATCGCCAGAGGCCATCGCTCCACTCGCCTTTGATCTTCCCTCTCTCTTCAAACTTGCTGCTCAGTGACAGTGACAATGATGTTCAGTAAAAATGTGTTGGTTTTTTTTTCCTTTTCCAAATACCGTCTCTTTCATGTATTCAGGCTGCAGCCCAAAGTGCAACACACACACACACACGCACAAAGACAGCAGTGCAGAATAAACTGGATCACACACCCCCCCCCCGCTGTAATAGCAAAAGGATGACGTGTGTGTGTGTGTGTGTGTGTGTGTGAGGCCAAATGTTCTCTCTGGGTCATTATTATTTTTACTGTCATCTAAGGATTGTTGAAAGACCACTTTTGTCTGTCTCTTAAAACCACGGCAATAGAATTTGTTTGTTATCTCGGTGAATGGGCCTGCGGTCTTCAGTCCGGTACGAGTGATGACAGTGTGCTGTGTGTAATCCCTCTCCAGCCGCAGTGATGTGTCGAGGTGGGACAGGCCTGAGGTAAGGTAGCACTTAATGCCACAGTGAAAATGGAAATGTCAGGCTCCCTTATGAAACTGCATTCGGCTTGTCATTCAGCACAGGGTAGCTGGAGACACACACATGCATATTGTAGGGGAACTAACTTCTCATATCTTAATGGATTTGTAGTGTATGTATGTGTGAGGCGAGGGAGTAGGCATAATGAAGCTATCATAGTAATTAGCGTCAAACTTATATAAGCTACTGTATATGGAAATAGGGTCTTAAAGGGAGAACAAATTAAAGCTTTTCTCAAAATAGGATTGGTTTTCAAAATTGTTGTTGCGCTTTCTTTTTGATCATCACCTTTTAATTTCCTGCTTCATAACTGAGTTTATTTAAGTTCAGAGAATTAGTGTTTTGGGTGGTATGGGATTATTTTTTTTTTTTTCAGTGAAAAATAGCCAGATTAGTTTTAGCACATTCAATTGTTAGTTAAAAGTTATGCTTCCTGCTAAAAGAGGACCCCGACCACCATAGTTTATGGTAAGGGGG
The DNA here is from genome assembly GCA_002120245.1 of Maccullochella peelii. Classification (NCBI taxonomy): domain Eukaryota; kingdom Metazoa; phylum Chordata; class Actinopteri; order Centrarchiformes; family Percichthyidae; genus Maccullochella; species Maccullochella peelii. Next base: position 9,842 of record LKNJ01002064.1, read on the forward strand.
TCTCGTTCAACATTTGCTTTTGGTAATAGATAGAAAATAGAACATTTGCAAATGAGTAAATGATAATGCATTACAGCACATTTATTAAAAACATGTTTGAATAAAAATAAAAAACAGAATTCCCTTTTAAAGAAATAAATAAATATAAACACGCAAAAGAAAGTAGTGAATTCCTGCTCACTGTCACCACTAAGCATATTCAGACTGGCTAACAGGTGTGCCTTAGATAATTATCACTTTGATGTTTTTATGAAAACCAAAAATAATGTAAAATAAAATATATCATTTTTTTGATATTCCAATATTTGCAGGTTAAGTGATTTGCAGGTCAAGGTTCAAACAACAACATTTAAAAGACAACATTTCAAGGTGAAGCCTTTTCTAACTACATGTTGAAATATTATACTATTGAAAAGTTGTTGGAACACCCTGTGCACTTGTTTTTTTTCCACTGTGCCAACGCTTTTTTTTGTAATGAATGAGTAGGATGCATTTTTTTTCATGCACGTCTGTCTGAAAACGACCTAAGGAATAAGAATTGAATGCGGATTTGAAGGTCATATCTTGTGGTACTAAGACCAACACGTGTTTTTCACATCAGCCACTTCTGTGACCTTGCCGCAGTGAAAGACACAAAACAAAAATACAACACTTCTTCTTTCCACCACGCATCATATCACACACCTTAAAACAACGTGTGCCGCCACCCTGATATGAGTAACAGATCGAATGTAACAGATATTTTATGGACCCACTACAGTCCACTTCCCCTCCCAGACTTTCAAACAAACCTTTGAAATGTGAGAGCAGCCTGCTGTTGGTCCTCAGCGCTGCTCTCTCTTTGTGTATCTATTGTGTTTGCTATTTATCGTTCCTTGTAAAGTGGCTTTCTCCGGCATGGCGGTAACACAAGCTAGGGCAGTTCTCTTGTGCGGCACGCAACCATCAGAGAATGATAGATTATAGTAATACGAGCTGGCAAATGCCTCCTTGGTGCTCCTTTTAAAGCTTTTATCTCAGATTTGGCATGAGTGCGCGCTCAATAATCAAGTGGACCATGAAAACAAGTTTTTCACCAGACGCCTGATTGATACCTGGTCGACGGCTCACTGAACACTAAATTTATGGACCTCTTGGGAATGTGTATGAAAGATACCTTCAAATAAAATGTAGTAAAATGGAGGTTTTGTTATCAGACTAGTTTCATTTGATGATGGATTTCTGCCAGCAAATTCAGAAATATTGCCGCTTGCTTTGAAAGAGCAAAGAAAAAATACAATACTGTCCTCACCTTGGATTTGGCTTTTTTCAGGTTGTATAACTTGGGGTGGAGGGGCTGGGGGGTGAATGGATGGCCAGTCTGGGCCAGGGAAGGCTCAGGCTATGGATGACATTTTGAGCTCTGATTGCCTGGCAGGTCAGCTGACACATGGATAGGCTGCGGCCCCACAGGGAACGTGACAAAGATGTAGTGGAGCTCGCTGTGTCACATGCACACACACACACACACACGCACACCTCAACTACTAGCACCTGTGTGTGTGTGTGTGTGTGTGTGTGTGTGTGTGTGTGTGTGTGTGTANAGAGAGTGTGGATGCACCCAGTGACCTAGGTGCATCCATTACCAATCTTGGGTGTGATTGAGGGGAGATCCAGCCAGTGAGCACGTCTAGGCTGTTTTATCCCTGCCGCCTTACCTCCTGCCTAACCTCCTGAACCTACAATCCTGCCACAGCCTTGAGGGAATTGCAACTCTCAACCACACAATTCTAAGTAACACAATATACTGCAGCCTACTGGGGTCAAGACAGCACTGAAATCAGCTTTGAAAGAAACTCTACTGAACTTAATTGCGGTTAAAATTACAGCTATAAAATCGATAATGACAGAAAGTTATGACCTGTGCACCTTTTTAGCAAAGTATAAGAGGACATTGCATTTGAGCAAATGGTTTTACTTTGAAAGAAACTTTAACAATGAAGTGCATAAACAAAGAAAGCATGAATAAACAATTTTAGCAAGGTGTTAGTGGCAGTTTCTGAGCCGCAGATCCGAACTGGCCAAGGCTAAAGGCTGATTTGGATTTGATGACTTTCATTGACTTTCCATCACTTTGTTTCCCTCCTTCATTGCTCGTAAATCGGCCTGTGTCTGCTGAAACGCTAATGGAGAGGCTGCAAAATTTGCGCTTGGATATAACTTGCAGAAAACAACAATATGTCAGTCAAAGCAAGATGGAATCTGTTAGATCAATTTGTTGTTAGAGAACTGCAAACAAAATATTCAAGTCTGACCTGAGCCTTTTTATACCAACCAGACAACTTTTAACATGACATAGACATGTCTTCATTTACCACATGACACCTTGTGTTTTCATTTGAAACATAATGGTAAAAATTTCTTGATTCATAACCTTTTCTGCTAAAGATTTACCACTAATATCCATAGGATGTAGAAAATGTACGCCCATTAAAAATGTATTGTTTTTCATGAAAATTCATTCCATACTTATTTATAAAGCGCTGTTATTGTTTACCTTCAGTTTTATTATAAAGTCTGGGCTCTTATTTTGAAAGTAACATGCCAGTACAAGGCGTAGGTGCACAGAAAAACACCAGAAAAGAGTTCTGATTAAGTTAAGCTAGCAAGGCTGCTAGCTTAACTTAAAGCCCCAGGACTATTGTTGCTTTTACAAGCAATGAACATTCTTTGAGTCTTTGGTTAAAGGATAAGGGCCTTTACACACCGGGGGAATTTTTTCATGGAAATAATTCACACGTCAATATATTTTTTGAACTGTTGTTTTGTCTCGAGTACTATCGCACAGAACGCGAAGAAGCGATGTAATTTTTTTTGGAAACGAGGCCAGTTTTTCTGAGCTTTCGCACGCCGATTAAAGGCATCAACAAATCACATTGTGTGGAACGGACGTCACGTCCTAATGACAATGGCAGACGTGTTGATTGTTTGTGTTTCTCATCAGCCTGTATTATATGACAAAGGACACAAACGATAAAGACAGTGGACTCAAGGACAATGTGTGGAGCAGCATCACCGGATGCAGGATGGTGAGGAGCTGATGTAGTTTAATTTTGGATGTAGTCATACATACAACCTGTGTCACAGCAGGTTTGGCTCGTCATCTTAATCAAATACGGGAGGCACTCTGTGTAGCTTTTTACCTGCAGGACGCTGCACATCGATACCCAAAGTAACATAAGACACTGGAGCATACATATTTGAGCGCACTTTGGCTTTATATGAGTGCTCCAGTATCATATTTCTAGTATTTCAGTGTCGTATTTATTTGTGAAGAATGAGCTGGAGTGAATCTATCTCTCTATCTATCTCAAAATTTCATCGCTGCCGATATGAATAGTTTTGCATTTTTGTGTTGTTTATGCATCATGTCCCCGGTGTGTAAAGGCCCTTTAGGCTGGTATTCCATACTCTATTATATTCATTCATTGATTCAGCCTCAAGACCATGGGTTCCTATAGACGTTAAACAGGACACAGATGTATAGTTTATTATTTCAAAGGACAAAGCTTGGCATTGTGATTTTTAGCAAACATTATTCAAACAGGACTAGTTCTTGGACAATCAATCAATGGAGCTCTATGGCACAGATGAATAAGATATATCAGGCTTTGATGCACAATATTTGTTAGGATCAGTTTATTGTTGGTTTTAGTGTTTGGTGGATTTGTTGACAAGCCTCATCCTTTAAATCTGCATTTCATGAATGATTTACAATGACTTAATACACAATACTTAATACATCGACTAGTGTACTGTTCTTTGGGGATATTTAAAGGATGGTAATGCTTTGCATCTTATGATATATTCATAAAGCTACTGTACAGATTATTTTATACATTATTAAAGCTTTTGAGAGGAGTTAGACATTAGACATCATTCAGCTAGGGGTGCTATACAGACGCTCAAACATCTTACCACACTTTTCTCTGTTGCTAGAGCTAGAGTGGATACGTAAAAAGAAAGTAAAATTACAGACTTCAAAAGTACTCTAAAAGTACACCTACTCAAAAATCTGCTTATGTAACTGTAACTCCTCACTTATCTCCTCAAGAGTACCACATACCCCCTAATTATCACACACGACTCTGTGGAACACTGCTTCATAAAATGTACTGTTTTCATCCTACGCTAAAGCTTCTATCTCCTGCTGGACTTTACACGCAGCAGAGCACAGTATGTTGAATATATGCAGACGCTGTACATTTCCAGTTCATCATCATTCTCCCTTCCCTTGGAGAAGGCGTGAGTAGGAACAAAACTGTCTACAAGAGGCGATGTGTTTACACTCAGCTATAAAACCGCTTACACCAAAGAATGAAACTTTTATTGGCCAAGCAGGTGTTGAGCAACGATGTCTCACTTTATTTCAAGGGTGGGTTTTAATGCCGGGCATCCCCGTCTGAGAGTGGATATACAGTCACAGTTGGAGGGAGTGGAGTGGCGGATAAAAGCTACCGTTGATCATTTACATTCATTCTCATTGATGATAAGGATCAGCTGGACCTGGGCCAACAGATCCATGGATCTACCTCAGAGTAGTAGAAAATCCTGCGTTTTCCTTGCTCTCACTCTGCTTCTCTTCTCTTCCCCTCTGCTGGGATGTTTGTAGACCTGTTTAGTCCCACTTCTTGTGTTTTATGGGCCCAATGGTGAACCTCGGCAACAGACTGTGATCAGGTTAAACCACTAAACAGATGGTGGTTAGACGCTTGAAAAGGTTAGGAATGTCATTGAGAACAAAACATCTACAATTGCCTTCCTTTTTATTTGGTCTTAAAGAAATATTTAACTTACTTGAAATGTTAGTACCTTTTCATAAAATGGATCAGTGCTCCTGCACCCCATGGTCCACTCTTCCAGGTGTTTTCACTTATTATGCCTCATTAGACTTCTTCTCGGGGCTGTCTGGGCCTGTACAGCACCTGCTAAGGTGGGATAACTTAGTGGGGATTCAGACCAAAATCAGACCTGCATTGGTGGGGGTGTGCTGTTTAGGTACCTGTGAGATAATGGGTGTTTTCAGACCAGAGATCACGTTAACTTCACGCAAGAATCCAGCCCTGATTTGCTCCATGGCCTGCCCTGAATATATAGCAGAGACACTAAGGGATAGCTCCCCCAGTGGAAATCTCTACTGTGGACACATTTCATATCAACCAACCCCACGAATGGGTGTGCAGGCTGTTGTGCTTGCCAGAGAACCCTTTGATATTGGGGTCCTCTGGTGGCAATGACAACTCGGAATATGCTACTGATGGACGGCAAAGAGAAAAATGAAGGAGCTATGCAAACTAGCTGCTGGTTATGCTGCATATAGACCAGTTAAACGACCACCTTTTACCTGTATTTTTGCATTTTGTTGTCAATAAAATAATAAGCACTAATTATGTAGTATCAGGTAAATTATTAATAAAATGCCAGGATCCTGAACAGACTCACTCTGTGTTTATTAGCCCAAAACAGCCAATGGATGTGGTAGTACTAACAAGACTCGGATTGATATCAAAAACTAACCAGGGACTGCTGTTGTTTCTGTTATTTTCCCAGAGGCTCTCTCCTTTCTTTTTATCTTGTCTTTGCATGAATTCATTTTATCTCCAATTTCCACCTCATGTTCAGTGCAATCACAGCTTGAGAAAATGTAAATGCCTGGTGCGTTAAAGGATGAATTGTGGCCTTTTTCAAATCTACCTTAATGCAATACTCACATGTCCACATATACATTGAGAGAGGCAATGTCAACAATCCCTTTTTAAAGCAACACTTTCATGCAAAAGACCAGAAAATGTGTCCCATCACAGACTTACAATTAGTGTTGGCCTTTTCATTACCAGTAACCCTGATCTTTCCCCTACCAACCAAGTGTTTTAGTTGCATAACCCTAACCGTACCATAGCCATAGTTTATGTGCCATAACCATGATCTTTCCCTAACCCTAATCATACCGTAATTGCCACGGGCAGATTTTGTAGAAAGTAAGACATTTAAAAATGTTGGCATTGGTCGCAGATCGTCTGCTATTGACGTTTTTATTTGCCGAGTATGGCGTTACGGTGACCAATAACTTCCAAACCTATTCTTCAATGCTGCTGTCTTCATATATGTGTTTGTTGCCTTATGTTACTCACTAGCTGAAGGTCACAGTCTGCCTTCCTTTTTATTAAACAAATCCCTGATTACTATAGCCTGCTGTATATATTGGCATTCACTTCATCCTCATCATGAAAATACAATATTGTGTATTTCTAACGAGAGATCTGACATACCAGTAACAAACATGAATACATAGTCATCTCTGCCTTGCAAAAAGAACCTTTTTAAAGAAATATCTCTATATATACATATACACTCAAGGCTCAGGGCTCACATCAATACTGAAATTATTACTAAATTATTGCAGAGGAAGCAGGAGAGGATGTGTGTTCAGAGGCTGTGCAATTCAGTGCAACTGTTATTCTGCAGCTCTGAAAGGAGCCTCATGGCATTAGGTATAAATGGGAAAGTAATTAACAGAGCATATGCACTTGGACCTGCAACAGGAGGACGAGGTCTTTGTGCTGCGGTCTGCACACCCACGAGGCTCTTTGTGTGTGTCTGTGTGTGTGTTGATTCGTGGATGTGTATGCTTGCTATACAAGGCCACCCACAACAGGAGAGCCTGATCGACAGCCAAAGAATCCTGAGAGAAGCAAACACATGGGCAAACAAATGCACACTCGTACAATGAGAACTCCGTGTATTGACACGGCTCTGCCAGCAGCTTTGCTCGGAAAGACGACTCCCTCCCGGCTCGCAGACTATCAACGAATAATCAAACTGAAGAGTAACAACATTTTTTCTGCTTTTTGACTACATGCCATCTTCCACATTTTCCTCATACATGATGTAATAAATCCACGTCTCTGGAGAGACTCTCTGAGAGTTAACTTTATTGATAACAAACTCAGAGAAATTGATTGCTGTTTCCTCCCATCTTGCCTGTCTGTTCCAGCAAAACAGGCCCACCACTTCCCGCCTCACTGAACTCCCCCCATGCATTAGAGACGGCGCACACCGCAGCATGATGCAACACTGCAGCGTGCACCAGCAAGGCAAAAGGTTACACTGCGAGTAGAGCTGGGTCAAATAGTGTTGGCAAATAATTCTTACTGGAGGATTTGTTTTAACCCTTAGTTGAACCCTAAGGGTTCCTATGCTTTTTTTGGTTCTGTTTTGACTCCCTTTATTTATTGCCTTTTTTTTTTCATTTTAGCTTTTTTTCCCAGTATGTTTTGAGCATACAATAATATAACACTGACAAATGTAGAAATGTGTTTGTAACCTTTAAATTGAAACTTGCATGTAATTAATTATAGCAGCTGATGATGAAAAACAGTGAATGATTACATATGTAATCAGGGTTTTATGAATGAAAGTGGAGCTGAAATCTTTCTTGGTCACTGGGCGTTAAAGATGGCCATTTGTCTTTTTCCTTTTCAGTTGGTAGAAAGAGGGCGAGTGTGTGTGTGAGAAGCATACATGTGTGTGTCCAGAGGGTGACGTTGCACCTACAGGTGTGATTAAATTGGTATAATGCTCCTGACCCGGGTGTGCTACTGCAGTTGACTGAATTTAAATGAATGCCCCAGGGGAATGTACTTGACAGATGCAGGTTCCGGTTTCTTGCTTGCTTTAGCTGCTTCTGGATTATTTAAAGTGAAGAAATATACTATTGTTTTCTGCCAGTTTTCTGAACTGATCCACAGCGAGTATGTTTGGAACCATTTAGCAGCTCCCCTGCACTGTGAGCTGAAGTGACAGCATGATGCAGTCACATCAGGATACTGGGGATGTCACTTCTTCATCAATCATGTAATTTGGTTGAATTCATTTGAAGGCAATCCACAGAGCCTAGTCAGCGTTGCATAAAAAATTTACATGGTTCTGCTCATTCACGGTGTATACACTCACTTGAGTGACAAGCTAACAGGTGACTTCAGATTTGTTGTCATGCTGTCCATTCAAAATTTATTTCATAGCTTATTTATTTGTATTGTATACAACTCACAGAAATACTTGACTTGTACGTAGACATTTTATTTATGTTGTTGTCTGTTGTCATTGGTGCTTTTTTAAAGGTGCTACAAATTATATCCAGCTACAAAAAAAGCCTGAAAAGTCAGCAGTTAGAACGAAAGTACAGACAGACATTGCTATGGAAACGATACACAGTTTTGTCTAGTCGCATTGGTTGCAAGTTTCAACTCGTCTCGCTGCTAATCTTTGGTCTGAACTGGCCTTAAGGCGGTTGCATTTTTAAAAATGATGCCTTGCGCTTATCCACAGTTTCTTTCGTTCTGTGATGTTGAATCCAAAATCATCTCACACATCACTTGTCAGGTGGGTTTGTGTCATGATTATCTGTTCAGCAGGGCTCACTAGTTTTCTCCGTTTTGCGTTATTAACGATGACAACAGTAGTCTTACTTGCTAAGGGCAACAGAGCATACAATAGATCAGAGTGACAATGTATTTTACAAACACCCCAGCTGTAGTACAAGCTAAGACCATACAGATATTTTTCCGTTTTTCCTGCATTCAAATGGTAGCTTCCATTTTTAAATAAAAAGTGACCATCCTACAGGATACTAAAGTAATATACCATACACATTTCTTTCATCCAATTTTACATTTTCACTTAAACCACAACGGAACAATGCTTTCACTAGCATCTTAACATACTTTTGTCAAATAATTCCTATCGAAGGTTATTATTTTGTAGGGTGTTCCACTCTCGCCCAGCTTCCTGTGCCTATTCTGGGGCGTGATACGGCCAGCGAATTCATTTAACATACCCGAAATAAAAAAAAATTTAAATCTAAAAAATAGGAAAAGGCAGAAAACAAACAGAAATGAAGGATGTTTGGCACTCTCTCGATGCCGCCGTCACTCACCATGCAGCCCTCATACTGTATATTGCTGAGCGCCGGCATGGTGTTATTGCTTGCCACTGGGGCCTCTCACTGCTGATTGATGGGTAAATGGTACTCATACGTCTCAACTTCCATCTTGTATGGGATGGTACGGGGCAGCTGACTGCTGGTGTCACTTCACAATAAAGGTGAGTGCCAAATCGAAGGCTGGGATGTGAGAACAGATCAAAGGGTATCAGACTGGACTGATGAATGGATAGCTAGCCAGGTCTAAAACAGTGAAAGCAGGTTCATCTTTCACTTTTTCTTTCTTTCAGACATTTCTCGTCATGTTTTTCAAACTCTGAAGGCGTCTCAAGGACAGCTAATTGTGCTGTTGCTTCTCTTCATTGCTTATGAGCGTCTTTCTTTATATTTTTTTTCTTTCTCATTCCTTCCTTTACTTCCCTTTCTTTTATCTTTCCGCCCTTTCGATTTTTACAGTTGCACTTAATGCCACGTAGCCTTTCCACCTAGCCGACATCTGATAATGAGGTCATTTATCACCACTACATAGAGAAGGCCTCTTTTTAATGCATGTGTTTTCACCTTCTTAGAAAAGACATGTTTTCGAACAAAATTGCTTTTTTGAGTCCTGATAGTGTTAATCCCCCAGAACAGCACCAGACGCCTCTCCATCCCCTTTCGCAGAGTGCAAAAGCCATTAAAAGTTGTGAGTTTCCTCATAATGGCATTATGAGTGAATTGTGTGGTCTGTGTCTGCCTGAGCCTCCCTCGGGCCATCTCCCACTCTCTCATGTTTTCAGTTGCATATGCACTCTCGCCCCATATCTCGGCCACACATGCACAAACACATACCGCACATACATGTTAGTCCACTCTGCTCGTACTCAGTGTTGGGCTCATTGTTTTAAAAAATAAATAAATAAAAATACAAATACATCTAATTTCATTAGCTTGAAAAATAATTAGCCTAACTAGTCATATTATTATTTTAATTGTCCTTTACTCTCTTAAAATGAAAATGTCCTCCTCTCGAAATAAGGTAAAGTGAACCAAATAGTGTTAATGTCCAGTGCTCTTGTTATTCTCTTTCTGAATTAAAAATGTTCTTTTCTCGTTCTCGAGCAGCTGAATTGACTTCTTGCTAAGGCCAGACGCTACTGATGCTACTGTCAAGCCTTCCAAAGTAGCACTGCATGTATGCAGTTTACAGTGATAGCAGTGACATATCTACCACCCACAATTCTTAGTAATTTTTTAAATAATGTCTCCTTGACTTCTGACAGAAGAGTAGTTTTCTGATTTTTAGTTAGAGACTTTTGATTTGGCCAGCTGAAATGACGGCTGTCATTAGCTACAGCTGATAAAATCTGCTAGCTAGCTACTTAACATTAGATCTGTGAACTGTTTAAAAACTCTGTCTAGGGCTCAGTTTCTATTCGACTGAATCGAATATTATAATATAGTTACGTGATGACTTCACGATATGTGAATTAGCGTGTGACATAATCGAGCGACATTTAGCAACTTTTTGAGCAGGCATAGTTAGCCTCAATATTTTATTTATATATATATATATATATATTACATGCGTTGTACAGCGTTTTAAGGAAAAATGTATTATCAGTTGTTTCTTTCTAAAATAACTTACTACAGAAAAACAGAAAAAGCTTTGAGGATGAGAATTCAATTCAGTTTTATTTATATAGTGCCATATCATAAAGTTATCTCAGGGCACTTTTCATATAGAGCAGGTCTAGACCGACTCTTTATGTTTACAGAGACCCAACAATTCCCACCAAGAGCAAGCACCACTATTAGCCGATGAGTTTGGCTAGGGTTTCTGGAGTATAAACCTCCCCAAATCCAATAAATAGCAGGTGAGAGCCTCTAACGTTAGCCTACACTCTACTTGGGACCAGTTCCCATTAGATGTTTCAGTTTTTCTGATGTAAACTGTAACCTCAGAATGAGTTAGCTAACGACAAAACTCTTTTAATCCATTCCACTAGCAGCAGTGGCGACCTGAAGGTTAGAGAAGTGGGCTTCACCAGACGGTCCCCAATTAAAGATGGGTAAAGAAAGTTAAAACCTAGCACTTTTTTTGGTCAAATATTATTTGGTGACACCCACATGCCTTTGTGCCCTAAGTTTGGGTGCACTTGCACTTACACACAGTTTAAAAAAAATACTGTAGAGACCCTACAGTACAGTCAATATCTCCTAAAAAGAAACAACATACAGTAGTGTGGTTTTAGCCCTGTGATTATGCTAAAAGAAGACCAGTTGTAGTTATTTGTAATACTAATAATTGCCCTTTGTGCAATTTTGAAAGGTCAAACCACTTCCACATGGGCTGGAACCATTCTGTGGTTATTTATTTTCTTCTAAAAGAAATAAGGAGCACCTGGCAGGCTGTAAATGCACTTCATCATGAAGCCACATGTAGAGACCAATGCAGTTCCAGCCAGTGGAGTTATTCAGGAGTGGTTCAGGAAGTGTAATGCTAGCTTACTTTGTTATTTTGCAAATCATTCTCTGTTCTGAGAAAATTACATTCTAGCCTCTTGAGAGAGGTGAATGAAATTCATGAGGAGCCAAAATGATTTGATTAATATGTGATGAAAACTGATCATTATCCAAATCAGAATCTGTCACTCTTCCCACTGCACTGTCAACACTGCTGCAAGGGAGATAGTGGATTTAGATTTTCTGGCATATAATTGTATGAGTTTCTCAGTGGTAGTGATACATTGCATGGGCAATAACTAAGTATATATAACCTGTGGACAGAGGTAGACAGATATATTCTGGGAAGCCAGCAACTTGTCAACTAGATCAACACTGTACCAACAACAACACCACCAAAACAGCACTGTGAGAAATAAAGTGAGCTTTTGTCAAAAATCCATGTCCATGATTCATGTTATACTTGTGTTCTTTGACTCAAAATCAGACAGGCTTGGTTACATTTTGTATATACAATACTGAGGTGCAAGAAAGTATTGACTGCCCAGTATCACAGTAATTAGACATGAGGTTGTGTTCCATTTATGTAGCTAAATATGGAGGTTGGGCCCTGTCACAGTTTAACAACTAATGTTCACAACATTTCCTTAACCCTAACCAAGTGTGTTAATTGCCTAACTTAAACCATGACTTAATCATTTAATATTTGGCGTAACTACAATCTCTCCTTAACTTTAACCATATCGTAGTTGCCATGCACATGCATTTAACGGGCCTTCCACAGATTATATTTTTATCGTTTATGAAGATCACTTTACTCATGATGAAGAGTACTACTCAGCCCTACTCAGCCTGTGACAGCAGTTATATACTGTAATGGCTTCTGTGGCTCTGAAGGGAGCCCTCCAAAATCTGCCGTCTTCGGGTTCAGATGTCAAATTTTTTAACAAACTCTGCTCTACAAACTTGGGGCATGTAGACATTGAAAGATCAAAGAGAATCTAACGAAAGAAACCGCTGAGCTGTTGGATCATGGGAAATGTAGGATCCAGTGTATACCTTGGCCAGTGCTGCAGCAATTTTGCCCTTCTTTTTTGTCTGTCTGCAAATTGGGGGACTTGCAAGAGCCAGATTACAACAGATTATGGCAGTTCAATACTAAACTGCAGGAAGACCCCTTGAAATACTTGCCTTGTTTCTAAGTGTGCAACGTCTTCCTTTTAATTGTCCCCCAATTTGGGGGACAATTAAATGTGATGAAATTAAAAGTCAGCACTAAACATATAACTATCATTTGATTTTTGTTCTTTCTTCCTTTTTGGACACACAGCCCTAATATCCTCTGTAACAATACACACACACACACACACACACACACACAAGTGCTCTCCGAATGACCGGAGATCAACAAAGAGGGGGCGAGACGCAAAGAGTTTCACAACTCACTTACAGCCGGGCTGAGTGATGGCAAGCAGGGAGGAAATCAATAGCAGGAGGGGAGACACCATCAAAGCTGTCCATGGACCAACATCCTGTTACCGTGGACAGGTTTTAATCCATAAAGCTGGTGTCTCCCCCGAACAAAGACAGAGGCAGGAGGCTCTTCTCTTATCTCTATCAGGGCTTTGAATTACAAAGGTCCATCACTGCGGAGTTGGAGGGGAACTACGTGGAATTAGACTGAGGTTCAGTCTCTTGTGGTTAAAGGAGAGGTTTCATGTTGTCTGGCTGTTGCATAATAGATGAGACTGTTTGCTGTAAAATGTATACAAATTTATAATACAATGAAATATCCATTTGGCCAACAGATCTCATCAACGGCACCACATATAGAAACTAAAACTTTATTAACAGCTCCAGCTTCAAGAACTTCACTGTACCACCCACACTGTTTGATTGACAGGTGATCCTCTGACAGTAAAGTTGGAGAATAACACACAGGAATGAACCCGTGGCTGGGATTCTGTGTCTGATTGACAACTGCATTTTTTAAAATTAAACAACAGATTCTGACAGAGTTCAGAGTAAGCCTTCAAATCAGCCAAGTTAAAGAAAACTCACTTACCTGTAGTGGTGTCTTGTCATACAGTTAGTTTGCTTTTATTATCTTTGTCCAGGTTGTTGGATATCTGTCCCTGAGACAGCTGGAGCAGCAGCAGTGGCTGTGACACACAGCTCATGGAGGCAATAAAGGTACTTTAAAACCCTTAGCGCTGGCCAATTGCTGCAATTTGCGTCAAATATGGCACTCAAATATCTCCCTCTCGGAGTCATAACACACTCAGATCTGAACACGCAGAGGTGATACACATATTTTAAGATTCTGTGTGATTTACACTTTCCAGGTACATGATTATCTATGACCTCCACATATGCGAATAAACATCCATAAATCTGCCTATAAATAATAGAAAAAGACACTCCTTATAAGTCCAGAACTTGCTTGAGAATTTTCACGTTTTTACGTTTCTTTGGAAAATCTTTGGAAAACTTAAAAAGTACATTAATTCGGCATACTTCTAATGGCGCCAATTTGCCAAAAAAACAAAAACAGATATAGGTTGTTCTATAAAATCTCATACTTTCCTATACTTTCCTTCTAATTTCCCCAATTGCGTTGTTTCTTGGAAACATAAACTGTCTTTTTGTTGGTGCACAGCAGGTCAGCTGAATGTATACAGGTCAGCATACAATTCAACATTTATAATTTAATTTAAGAATAAAGTTTCCAGTAATAAATATATAGAGAGTTGGGTTTAAATGGAGCAGTTCTTACAAGCAAATACCTCTGTAAATCAACAAATGCTTAGAGACTTAACACAGAACTCCAACTTAAATAAGTGTATCAGACTACTGTTTCTGTTTTCCATATAATTAGTAACAAATTGCAGTTCTTTTCAGCAATCGTCCTGGGAAATTATCAATAATAGTCTCAGTATATATGAATGATGCAGTCACCCTGAAAGCTAGAAAGTGGAATTTTGATTATTACATAGTTTTTCCAATGCTGTGAGCACCACAAACTTCCATTCACCTCCCTTGCATTGTGGTGGAGACGGATATTTCAAAATCTGAACAAATAAAAGCAAAGCTATCTGCATGAGCTAGACACCACTATTGATGAAAGACAGAAAATACTTTGGGGGTTTCATTTTGGTGGACTGGCCATTTAACCTGACAGCAAGTGCAAGACAAAAACATGGGGACGGTATTTTAAAAAACAAAATTAAAATGTAGATCTCATAGATTTGAAGAAGCATCACGTTCCCTGTTTCAAGCCCCCAATACGTTGATGGCGTTGGTCACATATGTGCGTGTATTATGAATGAAAATTCAGTTGAGTCAGCGAAGAGCAAAGTGCATTGATCCAGTAAAGATCCAACCTGACACTCGTAAACACTCATGTAATATTCAGCAGACCCTGGAGCAACTGGGTGTCACTGGTCTGACCTGTGCTGGAATAGAGGTGTCTGCCCTCATCTCACCTGGTGACTGCCAAAGGAAACACTAGCGCCACAACCACTTTAGTGCCTCCTACCTCCTCCTCCTCCTCTTCTTCCTCTCTCTCTCCCCCGCCTCCTCATTCTCATCCTCTCTCTATCATCCTGACCTGTCCTCTCTCCTCTCCCATCCCTCATCTACTCTGTCATCTCTCCTATATTTGTATCCCACTGCCACTTGGCTGTCACCCCACTGTCACGTCCTCCTCTCTCTCTCATTTCGTCTTCTCTCCTTTTTCAATTTCTCTGCCGTTCTTTCGGGTTCTCCTTTGTGGCTCAGCCTGCACCCTACCCATATCTCTTCTTCCTCCTCTCCGTGCAACCTTTCTCGGCCTTGCGTCTGCCTGTTTGCTCTCAGCGCGGCAGAATTAGCTCGTCTTTCTCAATTCCTTCACTTGATCGTGCGGGAAATGACAATGTTGCAGTCTGCTGCCATTATTTCACAGATCAAAGCGTTGAAATTGAACCTGGCTCGGCTGAAAACATAACTGGGGCCTCTATCGTGTCGTTCACCTTTGCATCAGTCTCACTGCTCACTGCCAAAAGGGGTGTGGGACTCTGTACACGGTGGATGTGCGTGTGAAAATGTGTGTGTGTGTGTGCCTCAGTGCAAGCTTGCATCCACAAATTGCCGGAGTGTGTCATCTGAGATTTTCAGTCTCAACACTCCCCCTGGTGGCGGGGAGTGAAAGGGTAAAATACATGCATCTGCAGCAGCTACGATAGCAACAAGTGTTTTACTGGCTTCAGAAATCTCTTTGGCATTCTTTAATTTGATGTTCTAAACATGTGTTCAGGGCCTACAAATGAGCTGATTCTGGTAAATCTGTCCCTTTTAATGTAACATTAATTTTGCAGTGCATAATGCTATTAATGTGGTGGTTAGGCAAAAACCAGTATTAGAATATGATGCAGTAAAATTCAAAAATGCACCATTTCTGCCTTTATATCAAGATCTGTTATTGAAAGAAACATCACAAAGTGGGAGAGACACCATGTCAAAGATTCAATCAAGTAATGCATTTATGTAAGCAGATCAAAAGATCACAAAGCATGGGATTGTGAATGCCACATGCCACGTGACCAGAGAGAGTGTCTGCAAGAAGAGAGAGCTTAGAATTTAAAGCCTGGGAGAACACCAAGCCCAGGTGTTACCAGAAGGCACTGATGACCAACCTGTAAACAAAAAAGTGAATTGTAAGAACACTGCAGGAACAGGTAACAGCAGGGATCACCACACATCCCCCACCCACAAGAATAATTTAGCCAGACAATAAAAGACAAAAAGCAGTAAATAAATGTTAGATACTGTATAATTTTGAACACGGATAAAAACATGTGTAACAGAGTGACTACGACCTATCTGCATTAGTCTTATGTGGGACCAAGGTCTAATCTTACACAATCTAGCTGTGGACCCAAGGCTGGATTACCAACCAAGCAAACCGGCAACTGACCTGGGTCACCAGACCCCCAGCAACCCCCCAACTACAGCAGATGATGCACTATTACTTAATCTTAAGACCCTGTTGCGTAGAGGAGATTTGAAAGCTTTTTTGTTTTTGTTTTATATTGCGTGACACACAGAAAACCTGGGGCCAGGTAGTATTATTCCAGCATGGGGGTACTGGTTAGTGTTTGAGTGTTAAATGCACTCTATTTGGGGGATCGAAAAGGGGCCCAAAAGCAAAAGTTTGCTCCAATGCCACAGTAACAGTAATTCCATCATATGTAGACCAATCAGGTCACTGTATAATTTTGAAACGAACAGCTGCATGTTAAAGAGAAATTGAGGAGGGGTAGATTCTCTGTATTTGTACATACTGTACTATTCCAACACAGGAAGCTGTACCAGAAGATGTGTTTTTCCTGTGATTATGCAGATTCTTAAAAGTGCAGGAGCTGATGAGAACGCCATTTTGATAATACCACCATTATGGTCCAATCAGCTGAGCCATCTGGATGCCCGTTAAACAGCAAATTACGGCCACCCACAGTGTAGTGTACTGGCATTGTCTCTGCGGTGTAGCTCGATGCCTCTGGTTTTACAGAGAGTTGCAATAGAGGCTCAGGCTTGGTACGACAAAAACTTGACTTTTTTTTTATTTATTTTTTTTTTACAAGACAACAAGGAAGAATGGAGCAAATTATGTGTGATCTCGCAACAGCTGCAGTTGCCAGTCTAATATAGGAGCAGACAAGGATGGGTGGGACGTGTCAAGTGCAATGGGAGTTTCAAGTCAAGTGGGTAATGTTCTCACCAGCCGTCTCTGTGTTTATGTGTGTGTGTGTGTGTGTGTAGAGGTGTTGGGGCTGGGTTGGGTGGTGGATGATGTGTGTGTATGCCACGGTGTTGAACATCTGGGCGTCTTTTTGAAGTACGCAGGTGGATAGTGTAGCGACAGCTGCGCCGCTTCCCTCCTTGGAAAGACGAAGGGAGCTTGACAAGCAGAAAATCCCCCTTGAACTGCAACGCCTCCCCCTCCATACCGCACCCCCAAAACCTGTCTTTTCTTCCACTCGTTCTTGCGTTATATGCCACCAACACCACCTACCCTCAGTCTCAGTAGATCTGGGCAGATGGACCAGCTCCACAGGTAGATAAATGCCAACATGTTCCCCTGAGGAGTTCTTCCCATCAACAGTGGTCAGATAGAGGGAGCAGAAACAAGCTGTTGCTTTAGTGGCTGGTCAAGCATGTCAATAAAGGGAGTGTGTATTGTGCAAAGGTTAGGTAAAGAGGAATGGAAAAAGACAACCAGGCAAACACTAGTGGCAGAGTGTCTGCACCTGATATTTGCCACCCAAACCTCTGGGAATCAGAATAATCATTTGTTCAATATAATAAAATAGCGGGTTAGCATCACCAATCTTAGAGGGAGAACTGATCCAGAGTGCTTCTCTGTAAACATTTTAGTTTCCAAACAG
Source organism: Maccullochella peelii (assembly GCA_002120245.1). Classification (NCBI taxonomy): domain Eukaryota; kingdom Metazoa; phylum Chordata; class Actinopteri; order Centrarchiformes; family Percichthyidae; genus Maccullochella; species Maccullochella peelii. The sequence continues at coordinate 27,695 of LKNJ01002064.1, forward strand.
GTTTCTAAGGGTTTTTCTTGATCTTTGCTCTCAATTAAAATGATAAAACCTTTTTCTCCAACGTGATGAAACTTCTGGTAGTGTTTGGTGCAGATAAAAAGACTGCTGGAAAGTTCTCTCAGTAAGTTACAAAGTTGCTTATTCATTTAACTTACATTTTTCTTTTAACTTTCTCTGCAGATCAGAGGTACATATTGTAACTTCTGTAAGTTCTGTAGTTGGATTTCTTGCACTCGATGGGTTCTATTAATTGCAATTTTATTTTCAACTGCTATGATGTATTTCTAAGCTACTGAAAATGTAATATACTAACTGGTTTGAGATGTAATGAACTAGCAATGTTTGCAACGCACAGTTTAGGAGATTCACTGATGGAGGGATGAAAGAGTTTTTATACCTATTCAGGTATCCTTCTGTATTTAATTGAAACCCTGTAGCATCTACCTGATGGGAGCTGTTCCTATTCTGAATACAGGTCATGGGAGGGGTCAGTGATTATTTTCCTAGCCTGTACTATAGTCTTCTCAAAGAGCATTTTTGAATTTGAAGGGAGGGATGCTGCCTCACCCCCATCACCTTCATTGCCATTTAGACCAGTCTGTTTATTTGTGATTTTAACTTAAGTGATATGTTACCAAACCAAGCTGACATTCTGTAACGTAATATAATCTCCATCACAGTGTGATAAAAGAACCTCATTACCGTCTGTCCAACCCCAAACACCCTGAGTCTGCGCAAGAAGTGGAGACGCTGCTGTATCACATGATACACATTGGCGTAGGCAGCTAGCAAGCGCTAGCAGTTTGCTTATTCGCAAATGCCTGGGAAGTGCGTGTTTAATAATGTTTGCTTTTCGAACGACAAATATAATACATGGCTCAAGAGAGGATATGATCACTATATAGGCCTACCTATTTTAAACTTCTTAAATAAAGTCGTGTAAATGGGTGAAATATTATGGAAAAAGTTTTGAAAATGTATTGGTAAAAATGTGTGGGAACCCTGAGTGGAGAATGCTCCCCCTGATGTCCTGGATCAAAAAGCATTTCTTCTGTCTTCTTCTACAATAATATGATGTTCACCACACCATTGTACAATGTAGAGTAGGAATACATGTGTGTGGGTGTACGTGTCTCCAAAAAATGTCGATGGGAGTACCTCGTAAAGTGTGGTCCACAAAGTGAATCCCAAAGTGTTTCATTCCTCCTACACAGCGTGCACCTCCACACTCTAATCTAATTTACCAATCAGCCGGTGTAATTACACCCTAAGATCTGCTCCGCTGGGCAAAATGGCTTATGTCTCCTGCTCGAGTGCCGCAAATAAAACCCCTGCCCCGTCGCTCCCGGTGAACAGAGACAGAGAGACAGACCTGAAGGAGAGCAGCAGTGTTACAAATGGAAGTCTTTACAGATTAATCAGGAAAGCCACATTTGTGTGCTTCTGGTAATTAGGGGTAAGATTAATGACGATGCTAATATGGTATTGTTGCTTCTGAAATACTATAAATGGTGATGAGAAACCTGATTTAGGTTTTATGAATACACAAGGTGTATCCTGTGTTAGTGATATTAGTGAAGTTTAGCTTCTCTCTGTTTCAAAACTACTGTAGGTCTCCCTCCGCCATTTTCAAGCAATGGCGTTGGGCGTGGTTGCCCTCTTTTCCCGTTTAGTCACTGCAGGCTATGGAGCTCCTGTGCTCACTGATTTGGTATTTAATTAGCCAGTTGTCCCTGATCGTGACTGTCCTCAGCACTGTCAGCCTCCCTCTTGTCTGTCCTTCTGATCAAAAAAGCAGAGGATGTTGCAGTAAACATTTCAGTAACTTAGAAGCAGGCAGAGGTTCGTCATTTTTCTCTTGGACAGACTTTGGTTTTAGTTCCAAAATAATAAAGCGTACCCGAGGGGGATATTCCAGGGGTCTAACCAGTGACCTGCTAGTTCCAGGGGGACTGACTAGTAGTCAGTCTTGACTGTATGCTCAGAGCAGACAAATCCACAAGGCATTGTTACAGCCCTTAAAATGTATAATCCTGTCTGTGTGTCCAACTGTATAGAGTCACAGGTCAGCTGTTATCAGGTGTTGAGGTGAGCAGACTGCCCCTGGTGCGCATCCTTCACGTAACTTCGAAGGGTTGAACACACATGAGATTAGGATGGAGCACATTAAACGTCATGATGCAACAAAGATCAGATTATAGAACAGAGTTTATAGAGTCTCACTGTGAATGAGTATGGTGTAATAAAGGTCATTTGGTGTATTTTGCCATATTTGTTTGATGTTAAGCTACTGTCAATGAATCTCAACACTGGACTGGAGAATTAGCATCACCAGCTGTTTATCTCGATGCATCCAACTCCTAATATGAACATAAGAGTAGTGGATGGAAACGTTGATTAATTTATATTTTGGTTTTTCAGCTTTTCTGGAAATTTGGTTAAAAATTGCGATAAAGGGGGATGGAAACTTAACTAACATCTCTTAAAAGAGGTACTTTTTCAGTGATGTAAGCATCACAAAGAAAATTCCAGTCACCTCCATCGCATTAAGGTAGAGGCAGAAATGTTAGAGACTAATGTGTACAAGCATGGACAAATAGGACCAATGCTATCTGCCTAGGCATGGCTAGATACTACTAGATGGAAGTGAGTAATTTGGTTGAACCAACCCTTAAATGCAACTGTAAGTAACACATTCTCAATAGATGTGTGGGCTTGTTCTCAAACATGACTAATCTAAAGAAACATTTTCCTTCTTTTTAAAAGCTCCACTATAGTGATTAGACGAGTGGCATTTTCATCAGGCGCTCAATTAACTACACCTAAGTGGGAGGAATTGACAACATGTGAAATCTTACAAAATGCTTTCAGCAAAAAATGGATTTCAAGCCCAAAGGTCACCACGAGAGCTGAGTCAACCTTCAGTTCAAATAGACATAAAAAAAATTGGCTACATTTTCCATTTTAGGTTTGTATAACTGAATTCTGAAGCCCGCTGCCGAGGCAAACTGTGTTTGCAGTTTGTTTCTACCTGCTCACTGCCTTCATCTCTCACAGACCAGGCCAGGATCCTGTCGCCTCCTCTTCCTCCTTGTCTTTTTTTTCCTCCTTCTCTCTCTGTCTGTCTGTCTCTGATCTCCCACAGCTGTCCTGTCCTCTGTCACATCAGCTTTGCTCTGTCATCTCCCATGCTGCGCAGATGTTTCATCCTGACTACTCCATCTGCCCCCCCTCTCTTTTTCTCTCCCTCCTCCTCCTCTTCTTCCTCCTCTTCAACTCGACCTCCTTGTCCTCCACTAACTCATCTCTTGGTTTTTTTAGCCCACGCTGAAGGCTTGACTGACATGTAACACGGCTGTGTGAAGAGCTCTCCACCACAGAGCTCTCTATCACGCACACAAAGAGCAAAGTGAGCCAGTAGCTAAGTAAGACATTTTTTGTTATTTACAATAGTTTAATGCACTACTATTTTTTTTTTGTACTTAGTGTAAATTCTGCAGAAGTGGTCGGGGCCATTATTTACCTAAAATGTAAAGAGATCCGGGCCTTTATTCATATTTTTCTCTGATTTTAGTATTTTAAGTATATTTTGTCATTTTAGTACAAAGCCGCTCTGTTGTTTGCTTTTTTTTTTTTTATCAGCTTTTGTTTTAATTTGCCATTTATGCTCTTTGCTGTTAATACAAACTCTAAACTTCCTTCCATGTTTACCTTGATAAATTCAGCATAATGTACATTTCACGTCAAATACATTTTTCCAAAAGAAGGTTTCTGTCACTTTAGGTAGTTCTTAACACGCTGATGTTTGTTCAAGTGTTCATTTTTCTGATTGATGCTATAAAATGGTGTGTGACATCATCATTGACAGCTTGTGGTGTGCTCATGATTGGTTCGAGCGGGTGTATGGGCGGGACTTCGATAACCAATCACTACTGCGCAGACTCTGTGCTCCAAATAACGTCACCGGCACAAAATGGCAGCGCCCGTATCTGAGATATAAGAGGAAGTGGAGACGCGTCATCCATCTTTATATACAGTCTATGATTAAAAGAAGCAGACTGATCTGACCGTATGGAGCAGAGGGACAGTGAGACTGGCAGCCGACCTGTCTTAAAGAACGCACTCAGCACCAGAGAGCTGGTAAGCGGGTTGGGAGCTGGTCTGGTGCCGTTCCTTCACTCTCTGCTCCATCCTGTTCATCTCCTAGAGCAGGTGGGCCAGGCAGTCAGACATTAAGAGCCAAAAATAGCCTTAACATCAGACACATACACCCTGTAATTAATTAAATGATAATGACTATAGACAGTCAGTGCCCAACTCAAAAGACAGACAGAGACAGTGTGCATACAGATAGAACAACAGAAGGGAAACTTAACTAAACTTAAATTATTGAAGAATATGGAACTACACTGCAGACTAGAGTATCTTACAACCAAATGTTTCTTTATGTGAAACAGCTTTAGTGTCTTGAGCTACTTGTAGAGTAGCTTGCTGCTTTTAACAATAGTGTAGTGTTGCTGTTGCTTAACTAGCTACTATTTCAAAGCAGCCTCCCCAGCACTGGCCCTCAGTTTATTTTTTATATACTGTCCTTATTCACAAATTTATTCCAGTTGGTTTGACTCTGCCATTTCTGTTTTGGTTTTTTTTTTTGTTTGGTGTTAAGCTGCTGTCAATAAAACTTGACTCTTCACATCACAGACATTTCACATTAAAAGCCTCCCAGCAGCTCAGTGGGAATAATCCTCCCCTTTTCTGGCAGGCAAGGGTGTAGCCCAAAAATCTGGGCCTCTGTGTATATACAGTCTCAGTGGGCCGCTTCCTCTCTTACGTTCATTCTCACACATGTACAAATTACTGAACAACAACTAAATAAGTGCTTCTATACTGGTTGTGGGTAATCAGTACGTAACTGTTTATATCACATTTAAGCAGATTTTACTAAAGAAAATCAGATTCATCAGCCCTCGTTCCTAAGTATACTGTACAGTTGACAACAAAGAAGTGTCACTTTTCTTTTGAAAGACTTGTTAAGTTTCCTTTCTCCCGTCTTTCGTTTTTTCTTTTTGGTAGCCTGACGTCAGTTTTTATGCAAAGACATCATTGCGTAAAAGTTGTCTTGGAGTTCCCAGCTTTAGCACAATTACCCAGTAAACTTCCCAACCCCTCAAGGGTTTTACCTAGTTTGTATTTGACCGTGCTGGACACTATTATTTGAGACTTGACCATTATTTGTTGTTTACAGAGATCCTGTGTCTTCATGGGCATCAATGAACTTTAATCTTATCATCATAAGAAAATATCTTATGACTATATTGTCAACGTGCGTCTTACTCCTACTTGTCAGATATTAGCTTAGTGTGCCGCAGTGTCGTCTGGATCTTGTTTTTCCATCAAGTTTTTTATTGCAAATGTCTTTTTTGAAGTGAGAAGTTCACACCCATCAGAAGCGATGGACAGAGCGGCACAGGACAAGCTATCTTGACATGGTCCCGCTTTGACTGTGAAAACCAATATCCTCTGTATTTGCTCAACACAGTTTCTCATTTCTAGGTCAAAATCACATTATGAAATCATGCTGTGTGACAGCGGGGCATTTTGCACAAGGCCAAGGAAATGAGCGAAGATACATGTCCATCATTGTCTTTCCCTCAGATAAAACTGTCAATCATGCAGGCTAATGTACATACATGGAAGACTTCTTATGTAATGTCTCTGTCTATCACGTGAGATGTAACCGTTCCAGCAGCAGCTCCGACGTCAAGCTTCAAAAACACTTGATCCTACATTTCCCATAATGCAACTCAATTGATGTTTTATTAGACGCTCTGTCTTTCGAATGCCACAGCCCCAGTTTGTAACGCTTGTTTCTTTTATGAATTTGCCGTCTCCAAGCTCATGCGAAGACAAACCCGTGACAGCTGATTCTTGACCTTGGAAAAACAGCCTGACAAAACAATCTCCGCTCAGTGTCAACTGTCAGGCCTTTGACTGTCAAGCTTGACTTTAAAGCCTACATTGATGAGAAGTCCTCAGAATCATCAATCAATCAAGTTTCAACATCTACAGTTCCATGACAACTGAGCGAAATTGATCTGCTGATGATGACCATGTGATATGGTCCAGGACAAGCAAGAAAGTGGACTATGAGTGGATCTTGTTTTGTCGTCAACATCAGGGTTATTTTTCTCAGACTTGATAAAGCTCCTCCAGAGCCACAGAAGATATTATACTACTGTTTTCACAGGCTGAGTAGTATGAGTGCATGACATAGCTGGTTTGTGGCACAGGCAACAGTGAAATACTAGATTTGTTTTATTTCAGATCTGCCCAAATAGAGAAAAGGTATATAAAAGCTAATTAAATTCTTATTATATCCAAGCAATTTATTCCATATGTTTGCTGTAAAATATGGATGGAAGGTTTGTTTTTCCTTTTTCCTCGCTGTGCTTGATCATAAACGTTAGAAAAGCCAGTTGACTGCTCGTTCACATATTTTTATGAAAATGTCTGAGCTTAACAGATGTCCCTGACTTTGCCTACAACCACTGTCTGTACAAACCAGAGTTGATGGATTTTCAAAACCACTCAAGGAAATATAGTTTATATGCGCCGCCCTTCTGCTGCCAGCCTGTTGACCCTTTGTTAGACCACAAATCTATCGGCCTCTCTGGAGTTAACATGCAGCGACATTCTGCTCATGTAAGAGGCAGGCCAACAGGGAGTAAACCAGAGCGAAAGCAAGAGATTATGAGTGTGTGAGTGAGCGATGGTTTGTGCGTGTGTGTATAATTAGATGCGGCTGTGTTTGTGTACACGTCCGCATGTACATAAATTCACGGTCTGTGTCTCCCTCCCTCAGCCTATCGGTCTCTGCGTTTTCTGCCTCCGTCTCCTTGAGGGATAAGATAAGCAGCTGAAACTTTTTGGAGCCAAAGCAGGGAACAGAGAAGAGCATGAGAGATCACCCTCCAAATCCTTCCGTAATCCCCTGCCGGCTCATTCTTTAGCTGTAATTATGTATCAGATACAGAGACAGGCAGGCCATATCCAGGACCACAAAATATTACAAATTGTTGCTTTTTCACAGACATTTTGCAAACACTTATCCGCTCTCTTGATGAGTGCAGCATCTCTGTAGGTTTGCTCAGCACCTGTTTGGTCGACTCGTTCAGCCGTGCTTATTGAAAGCTATTTGCCACCACTGAGTGGTTTTGAACCTGTGCCTTTGTGAGAGTGGGTGAGTTTATAGGTGATTATGACGGTGTTTGTGCAGTGGGAAACATCAGGCCAATGTGGGATGTTTTTAGTGCCATATGCTCGCATGCTTCCATCATTGCCATAGGAACACATTGTAGCTTGTATGTTTGGGGGCAACCTTATGTCCTACAAGATTTTTACTAGTACTAGTAATTTGCATTGACAATTACATTGTGGAGGAAATTATTTCCTGCCTGGATTGTGTTAACTGGCAACGTTTTATCCATTCCTGTAAGTATAGCGTTCTTGTTTAACAAAGAGGCCACAGGGAGAAGTGTGGGCTAGAAGGTTGGGCATACAGGACTTTGACACCTGAGACTGAGGTTTGTATCCTGTATAGTCATGGTAATATTGCTAATAATCCCTCTTAATGCAAGGAAACTTGGTGTGCATGGCTGTGGTAAGTATGGTAGGTCAAAGTTGAACCAGGATGTCGGGCTGTAAGCTTTAAAATGGACAGTTCGGGTTTGTTTTTTGTTGCTCTGGCCATCAGTTCTGTCGCGTACGATAGAAAAATCTTTCCATAACCTTAAAAATAGTTTTAGTTGCCTTAATTTAACCAAACCTTAACCATAGAGGTCAAGTCTTACATAAATTTGTGTAACCACCATTTGTAAAGTTCTGCAAGGCAAAGTTGTCCTAACAAGAGAGTCTCATCAACAGATCAGAAAACAGTCCCATGTGGAAGGCTATGAGAATCAGCTTATTTTGTCTTTTAGATTTTAGGTGAATGTATCTGCAAACCGTTGACTGCCAATAAAAATGTTCATACTGAACTTATCTGCAAACTTTTCCCTACAATATCAACTTGTGCGAACTACCATGATCAACTTTCTTATGGTTATGTTTAGGTAACTCAAAGCACTTAGTTAAGGTTTGGAAGAAGTGCGGTCATGGTTAAAAGAAACCAACGTTGACAGTTGGAGAACCACAGTCACTTCAATTCAAAGGCTTTATTGGCATGACAGTTTCAACACCAATTTTGCCAAAGCATCAGTCACTATTTTCAGTGTTTTCAGCTTTGTGCGCAATGGTTGCCATTGTGACCTCCTCCCTAAGAGGTTTTGTGGGGCTATAAGAATGTCACGTTACTTCTGCCTTTGCTTCTCAGAGACACCAGTCATTATTGACATGGCCACAAGAGGTTGCTTGTGTCAGCAAAACTTAAATCTTGGTCGTTTTAGGTGTTTGAACAAACTACTAATGCTGTTGTTTTTACTGGTTAAGAGAGTCCTCTACATTCAGTATCACTACTTCCTCGTTATGTTCAGGAAAACATAATCTGGCTAGCATCAGTTGTATATCAAATAACAATTTTTAGGAGACAGGGTTGGTTGGTTGGTTGGTGTGTGTGTGTGGGGTCATTACAGCATGGTGAATCTTGGTTACTCCTCTTCTTCTTCAATCAGCTACTGCTGCAAGGTCTCTAAATGTCATGAGCACTCACTGTGAAATTGCAATTAAGAGCGTAATAAATAAGTGATCGAGAAACACTCTCTCGCAGGCCTGGACGGACAGAGGGACATCCAGCTAATTAAGTTTTTTATGATCAGTTAGGAGCATTCGCGGTGAGGGAGAAGATTCATTGAGCACAAAGCAACGTAATGAACTTAAAGAATCATTCATTTGGTTCTTCCTATACTTTTTTTCTGGATATACTGTACATTGTGGGAGTGGGACTGTGTGTGGAGATACCGCCCCCTCCTCCACACATACACTCTCCCCATGGTGTGCACATCCTGCCAGGTTGGCGTGGGAAAGGGCTGCGAAGTTCACCGAGCAGATTTAAAGTGGCTAGAAAGTTCCCTCCAGTGCCTTTTCTATGCCTTTCACGAGAAGTGGGGAAAGCCAAACTGGAGTTATTTCCCCGTTCACAGAGAGAGAAAAAGAAAAGGACGGAGGGAGTGGTCCTCAGAGGCCCCAGACTGTAATGCATTTCAGGTTGAAACCAGATCATGGACAATTAGAGGAGAAATGGCTGACTTGGTAAACAGTGATCCTCCATGGACCCATCTCAGATGGAGACTAATTCCGCTCTCTGCGTCTGAGAGGAAGCGTTGTCTCTTGCTGCCATTAACGGCAGCAGTTTGGATTGCCGCAAATTCCTCCTTGATCGTTTAAATCATTTTTAAAAAAGGAACAATTTAGATCTCTCTACCTTTCTGTCTGGTTCACTTGTTCCCTCTCCTTTACTGCCTCATTTCTGAGTCCAACACCCTCCAAGTGTCTTTCAATATTTCAGCCTGCTGTTTCCTCCTTTGTCACATAGTCCAAATATATATGCAAAATGCCCCCTCCTGTCCTCCACCATCCATATCTATCTATCATATACAAGTGCCAGAATCAGTCGAGAAAGTACAGCAGAGGTAGAAAGACAGACAAATGGGGAGATAAAAGAGAGAAAAGCAAAATATGCAGGGGGATGCAGTTCACTGTAATGAGCGTGACAGATTGGCCTCTAAACAGACTAATTGTAATAAGGCATATTCCCTTTTTAAAAATAGACAAGGTGTAATGAGGCAGGGACACAGAGGACAATACAGAGTGTAATGGCGTGTGTGAGGCCTGGATGAGTGTCTCTGGAAGGCACGCTGCAATATGAGAACATGTTGTCTTTTGCCACAAAACAATCTGTGGCCTTGGGCCGGGCATCAGAGCGTCTCGGGTGGATTCAAGTCGTAGCAGGGTGTCAAACACAGCCAGCTCGTTTATTTACACACTGCATGAGGATGCGTACTTCATTTGGGATCTGTTGTGTTTATGCACAGGTTCTGGTTAACTATTTTTAATCAGCATTTACACCGATTGTATTTCAGTAGGGGTGGGAGTGGTGCATGCTTGGGACGTCTAGCGGTGTAACAAAAGAACAACACTCAAGCTGTGTCGCAAATCCATACAACATACTTGTTCTAGGAGAGTTTTGAATATGCAGTGTGTTCACAGTAGAAAAGTGACAAAATAGTTGTCGAGATATTTCAGTCATTCACTGGTGGGCTGACCAACAGTCTGACATAGCCACCCCTAGAGCCAATCTGCTAACGGGGCTAAGAAGTCATGGCCTGATATTTATGTATCAGTAGTGCAGTGCTCGTTCTTAACGTGTGCCCATTCGATGATTGCTTGGCCCCCAGAAGTACTGCTTGCAGCGCACATGATTGACTTCACACTCGACACTGCACTCCCTTGGGTCCTCAGCAATACACTCGCCAAGTGTGGGGTCGATCAGATGAGCGGTTGTCGAGATAATCGAGATAATCTTCTGCTTCTGTCTCTGACACTCATGGAGTGAAATAAATCACAAGAACCACAAACTTGCACTTGAGTTGAAACTCAACCACACGTGCCTCTGACTGCAAACGAACAAACAAATCTTGACCTTATATTGACTTTGTGTTGTAAAATGCAACTGAACGGCAGCAGTCTCCACATTGGCAATTGGAATTTGTGGCAAGTAAGGTGAGATTGGAAAATTGGAGAATGTTACTCCAACCAAATTCAGACATTTGTTCTTAATTTTAATGAGCACATTCTTGTGTATGTAAGCAATTATCGATCTAAAGTTTAATAACATTAGCTAACATTAACCATCGTGAGCTACTAGTCATACCAGACCAAGTAAAGCTGGTGCATCAAAACTCCTGACTGTACTGACTTGAGCAAGAGTGCATTTCATTGCTTATGAATGCTTTTCATTTGTAAGAGGGAGTTGTGTTATCACCTCTTTCAAAAGTTCACTTTGAGAGAGTATGTATGTTTTGCTCAAAGAAATCTGTAAGAAGACATTTTCACTGAAAACTTTTTTATGCCTATTGAATAAGTACTGCGAGCTCTCAAACTGAATCGACTGTATTGTTAAATTTCTAATGTGCAAGCATTTATATTTAATGTTCCTACGTACATTTCAGTGGATAAAATCAAAGTTGTGCCAACACTTCTACCCTTAGAAAGTCAACTTTAATGCCCTATCCAATAAAGCCTCACTCTTCTTTTTTAGATTTTTAGGATGATAAATTAGGCATGAGCGTGGGATCTACAGTAGATTTAAGGTAAGTTAAAGGGGACCTATTATGCTTTTTCTCATTTTCTGTCATATATATATTAAGTTATAATGTCGGATGTTCATATTAAAGATTCAAGTAATGAGGTTAAACGAATGTTAAAGTAATCCCTGTGAGACTGCTCTGAATACTAGGTTTCCAGCGTTTTTTTCTACTTTTACGATAAGCAGACGTCAGCTAAATAAACATAAATAAAGATTTTTTTGAACTGTGAATCATGCAAAGTTACTCCAGTGGAGTCCCAGAATAAAAATATACCATCCCAATTTCAGCTTTCCTACAGTAACCAGTAGAGACGGGATTATATCTGCTGTAAAGAACGCTATATGTGTGAAAAATAGGCTTAATGAGGTGTCAGCCCGGAGGAGGCAGATATCACAACTTATGTCACGCTGCGTCATCAGGAGGCCCACATGCTTTCCTTTCATGTCTCTCCCAATGTTTCATAATGGCTGCCGGTGGTGGCCCTACCCTATGAGGAAGCAGTTTTATAGAGCAGGGACCATATGCAGTGACGACACCATTAGCACAGGACTGAAACCAGAGTAGAAATACTGCAGGGTGATGAGCTGATGAATGGCAGGTGCGCTGACTGATTGCAGACTCGGAGCAGGAGATGTGTAGATGAATGCCACGCCTTCCAAACAGACACACACACACACACACAAAGAGGAACAGCACAGGAGACGAGGGAGGGAGACGATGGAGGGAGACGAGGGAGGGAGACGAGGGAGGGAGGGAGGGAGGGAGGGGGGGGAGAACACAAGGGAGACTATGAACACGGCCGAGCTTTCTTATCTGCTTCCGTTTAATTCGCTGTTGATACTGTTTAATTCAAACTGAAATCTTCCTCCATTTTTACCTTTCATGTTGTTCAACATTTCTGTTTTTGAATGTCACTAAAGTTCACCTTCAGTGAAACTCAACATTTCCGGCACAGATGTTTCACAATAGAACATATGGTCTCGCCTTTAATTTGAAACAAATGCAGGAACTGTTTAGTTTCACTGACAGTAGTTTAATAGTGATTGGAAATGAATGGAAAGCAGAAGTGACTGAGGGAAAAAATGTGAATGAAAACAATATTTATGTTGAAAAGAGAAAGTCAGCAGCAGAGTGGTAAGTATGAAATGACTGTTGTTGTACTGATGGAATCAATTCTGTGGAAATGTACATCAAACTGAATTAGATATGTGAGTCATTATAGTACAGGTGATTTCACCCACCCCAGCTATTACTTGAGCGTCTGCATTACTTAAAGATAAGTTATACTTGAAAATATACAGTAACTGAAAAGGGTTATTTTAATTTAACAGTCGCTATTAAAAATCACATGAGCCAACTGTAAAAACACACACAGGACACAGACACCAGATACATAGTGACCTTTCAGTCTTTTAAGCATCCATCAAAGAGAAACTGATCTTGAAACTGAAGCAAAGCCTGTGATTACGATGAGAGGACAATAAAACAACACAAGACTTTGTGTTTGCCATCGTGCCAATGGGATCGCATGCTGTCACTGTGAACTTGTAGCCAATGAATATAAATCCAAGCTGAAACCTTTTGCCAAGGCCAATTACCCGGCCCTGCATCCAACTGCCTAATTACCCCAAATTAGCTGACTCAGTGGATTATGAGATGAATTAGTTGCTATCAACATCATGCAGCAGTGCTGAATATTAACAATGTAATTTAAAGCGAGTGATTTTCAAGCTAATTTCAATTTAGAGGGGAGGACACAGCAGAATGCAGCCTAATACAACACTGTAAACTATATCCTCATTAATTACCAATTAATCAACATTCTCAACAAACATGCAGCAACATTCAATACTTTATGAAAAGTTGGTACAATCATGTGTGTTGTGTGTAGGTGGTGTACAGTGGGTTTATCAGAGCTTCTTCCACTGAAAATAAAACCAAAACAATGAGCTGAAAGACGCTAAAATGCCCCATAGAGCTGAGGGGACCTGCACAGTTGAATGATAATTCTCTGTGGGTTCACCACTGTGTACGACCCCTTTAACACTTGATCCACTGTTGACACAAAAATATTGAACGGTGCAGCTTTAAAATCAAACTGCTGCAAACAGCAGGTCTGTTTTCTGCCTTGTATGGAAGTATTGCTCAGTCTAGTGTAGCCTATCAGCATGAAGCCTGTTATCACTCAACATGACATAAATGTTAGCAAGGAGCACCACAGAAAAACATCTAACAAGGAGGATTTTGGTATCAGTATTCTTTATTTAACAGATAAGAAACAAGAGGCCAATCTAAAACTACTTTAACATCTTAACAGTCCTATATTTCACTATATTTCACTTACAGCAAAATTAGATACTTGTGCAAAAAGGTCACTAAACTAACATCTGAGCAAAAAAATGAGGTTGTATTTTCCCATCGTACTGCAGTAAAACATATGGACCCAGCCTGGAAAACGGTGTCTGCCTCACTGTGACCAGCAGCTTCACATCAGTCAGAGAGATGGAGGCAACTCAGCTGTTAGTCAGTGTTTTAATGGCCCATTTAAATTAAAGGCATTGTGAACAAGGTAGTTGGCTTTATCAGGGCTGTTGATCTAAGCAGGCAATTTTCTTCTTGGAACTGAGAGGAATGAGATAGTTGAGAACGAGTAAAAATAAATAAATAAAAGAAAGCTCATCTAAGGATGCTGATGCAGCTTCACACACACACACACACACACAGTATACTGGCAGATTCAGGAGGGGAAACACACAGAGAGATGCTGATTTCATTCCCTCTGATCATTTATTTATTTGTGAGCCACCTTTTTTTTTTATCTCCCCTTTTCTGTGAATGAGTTGTGATAAGATTCCAGTCAATCACACATCTGACAGGCGGAGACCTTTAGAGCATCACACGTAGAAGAAAACTGTGATTATTATTATGCTGCATCAGACATGAGGGAGAGAAAGAGGGAGCAAGAGGCCATGTATCCCCCTGCTAAAATCAATCTTCTGGAGGACTATGAGAACGGCATACTGATGAACCTTCATTCACATGTATCCTCTCTTTGCTGCTCTCTTGACCCCCCTCTCGCAAAAACTGAAATTAATATCTGATTTATAGAAACCTTCGAATTTGAGTCATGCATCTAAATCAGGACTACACTACTGTAGGTGTTCATGTACAGAACCTCTGAGTCTTAGACATACAGTAGATGGGTACAGTGGTGGAAAGTAGCTAAGCGCATTTACTCAAGTACTCCACTTAAGTACAATTTTATGCTACTTTACAGCGTCTAGTTGGGGATCCTTGTCATATTTCAGATGTCCATAGCCAGGTTTCCATCTAAATGTATCACAAGTTTTAACAGAATATACAGAAAATTGGTAAAAGAAAATACAAATGAATGGGTTTCCATCCACTACTGTTATATGAAGACTAGTTGCTGGGAGCATTGAGATAAACAGTTGGTGGAGCTGATTCTCCAGCCGAGTGCCATTACACCATCGCAGAAGAAGAGGACGAGAACTGGGAGAGATTGAATTAGGAGAACGAGATGATGTAATTAAACCAGTTACAGTCTCCTCATCACTCGACACAGATCTGATGTCTGCCTCCATTTTTAATGTCTTAGTTGACGAGTGTTGTTTAAGTCTGTTTCCATTGCACTTTATCGCATTTTGTGACAAGAAAGCAAAGATGAGAGAAAAGAAAAATAATGCAAATTTGAGTATTTTTGACATTGTTGCATTGGTAATTTTACTTTAGTAAAAGATCGGAGTACTTTCCCTATCACTGGATGAGTATTTATAGTACAACAGGCCTGCATTGTAAGAGACCTGCATGTGTTTTCCATGTGGTCAGAGAATTTCAAGAGGCCAGACATAGTGTGATAATATCTTTTTTTTCCCTCTGGCCAGGCTTAACATAATCCTCTTTTACCCAATTTAGCATGCTTCCTGCAACAGTAGCTGTAGCGTTACTGTAAATACAATGCATTGTAAATACAAAAAATACATATTTACAATGTAAAAAATGTAAATACATCCTGGACCATAAGCATAAGCACTGTTGAGACTTATTTTGTTGAAAATTAGTCCAAAAAAATGGTCTGCCGGTGCAGTGAGATAACACAATACAAGTCAGTTTGAATTTCCTGGATACATGACATTTTCTTTATGGTGTTGCCAGTGGTGGCTGCGAGCATTGATGGGCCCCGGTTCAGGATTTTTAAAAGGGCCCCCACTCAAGCTGAGACATGCAAACAAATATACACATCAGAGACAGTCGCTGGCATAGGCGGTCTAGGGAAAATGCCGGGGGTGCTTGAGTATAGGGAGAGAGAGAGAGGGAGTGATGCAGATTGCTGAGGCAAATGTGGCCTCCATGTTGTCAATAGATTCTGTTTACTTGCATTTCCGTCGGCTCTGACCACCTCACAAAGAGACATTTTTATGGCTTGTTGGCTGAGGTGCACACCAGCCTTTTGTTTTCACCTGATAGGCCACCATACATTTTTACATAGTGCAATAATGACTTTGACGGTTAAATCAGGGTCCACTTACTAGCTTTTACCAGAGCTTTCAACTGCATCTCATTGTCTTCATCAGTGGATGGAGTTTTGGCAGTGGTCAGTGGCCATGTACTTACTATATATAATATACATTATAGTGTTAGATACTGTTACGCCGATCTTTCCATAACCTAAGCAACCTTTTTCCTCAGCTTTCAACCACATCTCATGGTCTTCATCAGCAGAGTTTGCTCACTTGTCACATAGTGTCTCTGACTCTCCTGAATGTTCATGACAACTGAGCCAATGAAGACCATAAAATGTGGTTGAAAGTGCTAGAAAAAGATAGTAAGTGAACCATTATTTGAAGATGTTTTCTGTTAAACTACTATTTCCAAGGTTAACAAAAATAGTGGAGGCCTATGAATCTTTTCGTAACTGTTTGTAACAGTTTAAGATCAGAAAATGCTTCAGTGGGTTGTTCTGGCCAAGTTTCTTGTCTGCTTCTATACTGCAACAATACAACTATCAAATAAAAGCAAAAAATGCACATGGACATATTTGGTCATTTATTTTGGAGTACTTGTTGGTGAACTCTAAAGCCACCAGCCCCAGCTCAGCAAGTACAGCTAAACTGTCTTTATTTAACTCACTGAACTGCCATTCAGCCTGGTTTCATGGGATATTTTTGGTATGTAAACTAAGCTGTTAAGTGAACATGCAACAGCCACAGTGATAGTAAAAAAAAAAAACACCCCTAACCCAACAAACTCCCAAAACTCCAGTTAGGAAGTACAATTAGTCCCATAATTAATCAAGAACTTTAAGAATAGTTAGCACTGGAGGAAAGAAAAAGTATAACGCACAACGGAGTTTGTCTGTTAATAATGTTTAGAGAGTGCACGTCGGCCAACAATGAAAAACCACCTTCATGAGGATCTGCATCGGTTATTTGCCCTGATTTACACTCACAGAGCCAGTGGCAGTCAACAATACAAACGAGCGAGAGCTGGCATTGAAATATATCCTGTCTCTGTGTGCTTTCTATCTCACGCATTCTCCCTGGCTCACTCCCCCTTTCTCACCATTTGTCCCCCAAAGGCAGAATACTGGAGGAGTCTTTAATCATCTTTACTGCCCACTCTATAATCCCTGCTAAGAGACTAATCCATGATGTGCCACAATGGAGACCAACCCCACCGAGTCAAGGGGAGGGAGAAGCAAAACAAGAGAGAAAGTCAGCCTCAGTCACAAGAAAATATTTATCCTCAGTGATAACTTTTATGATTTTGAATTTTCGTGTGGGATGAGATCCGTATTCTTTTGTCAGAGAGGAAGGAAACATGCAATTACATTTATACGACTGAGGATTTACAGGATTCTGTACCCCGGTAACACAAGAAAATACAGTTTTTACTGCTCAAAAGGCTTTGTCTTCAGCCATTATGTTGATGGTTTGTCAGGAGAAAAGTTTGCCTAAATCTCTGAATCTTTCAAAAAATGAAGTGATTTTGAAGTTAACAGGCAGAGAACCTCATATCCTGACAATCAGTGAGAGCCTGAATCCTGTAGGATGTTTTGTAAATAACTCAGAAGTCCGTCTGTGAGTGAGGAGTGTTTTTAGTCCTAGGAGCACTTTCTGCATGATTCTGCAATACTTGAAAGATACACGGCCAGAGTTCTGGCAGTGCAAGTCATATTTATTTTCAGGCATCAACATTAGTTGATGTTCATGTGCAAATTTTAACTGAATTTTGAGAATTGGCAAAAGAAAAATGTGAATTCATGTCATGTTTCCATCCATATGCGATTATTAGGAGTTGGTTTGTCAAGCTAAACAGGTGGTGGCATTAATTTTCGCACCGGGTGCCATTAAACCACTGCAGAGGAAGAGGGCGCAACAAGATGATGTAATTAAATGAGCGCCAGTCAATGTAGAAAACACAATGGAAACATGGCAGTAATGTTTGTTTCATGTAATAATTTGAGGAAGATAACGGTCTCCTTATCGCTCCACACAGATCTGATGTTGCAGGCTCTTCAATGTCCGCTCCACTGACTCGTGTACGTCATGATTCATATGCCTAGTGTAAAAACATTTTCACAATATTTTGAGATTTTTTTGAATTTTTCCACTCTGGTTTTTTTTATGCGCAAATTTAAAAAATCACATAAAAACAGGTGGATTGAAAACATTTTGATAATAAACATCCAATCACTAAGCTTGGAATTAAACGCGTGCACAACTAATGGCGAACAAAAGTTAAAGATTTACACGTTGAAGAAACCTGATAAAACATTCAGCAGTTTAAATTAGTTCACTTTCTGTGTCTGGGGGAAATTTGGATGAGTTCAGCACTTCTGGTGTGCTGTCTTATTCATTTTTGTTTTTTTGCCATGGCTGATTTGTGCCTTCTCCATAGTAACAGTGTCTGAGGCTCATGGGTATTGTTGTATAATGAGAGCCATCTGCCATGCCAAAGCTTTTGTCAAAATTAAAAGATCTTTATCATTTCAGTTGATATTGAGCTTCCGTGGTGCATCACATTACCCCAAACTAACTGACATACAGCAAACCTGAAGCCAGGTAGTATTCCAGCTTATGTAAATGCAAAATATAATGAAGTTGTTATGTGTAGTCTTTGTTTTGCTCTGGCCAAATGGGTACTTAAGGGAACCAGGTACATACACAATGCACTAAAAGCAGGCAGCCCTATCTCCTAAAAAGGTACTAGTAAATTGGTTTGCCAACTACATTTTGGAGGAAACATAATTATGGCCTGAGTTATGTTCACTGGCAAGGTTTGTTTCCAGTCCAGGAAGTTGTGTTCTTGTGCTGCACGCATGGTTGGGAGGTGGTCAGAAAATATGTCATAAAACATATTGATTGTTTCAAATTAGTAGTATATTAGATGATTTTTAAGGAGACAGTGTTGTAGGCACAAAAATGATTTCGTTAGGTTCAGTGACAGATCATGGTTTGGGCTGGGGTTAGGGTTAGGAGACCTTCATTGTCACCATGTAGTTAAGGTTAGGGAATGATCGGGGAACAGAAAACAATCAGCGGTCTGCCATGTGAAAGTCTGATGTTTTGTTAAACTCAACTATCCACGCTGACCTCCTCCCTACGTGGACTTTGTCACTGTAACGTAAGCAGATGTTGTTTTGGGGCACTGGCTGAAATGACTGATGCTGTTGTTCTTCTTGGTATCTTTACTGGGTTGATCCCATAACATTGCTTATAAAATGCAAAAAGAATTATGACCAGAGCCCTGGCTGCTTCCATAGAACACCATGCACTTTAGTCCTTTTGTTAGAGCGGCTGTGGCTCAGTAGGTAGAGCGGGTCGTCCATTAATCCCAGGGTTGGAACACTGAACCGTAAGTTGCTCCCGATGGAGACCAGCACCTTGCATGGCAGCTCTGTCGCCATCTGTGTGTGAATGGGTGAATGAGGCCAGTCTGTAAAGCGCTTTGGGAACTGTTAAGGTTGAAAAAGTGCTATATAAGTGCACATGTGTACTTCCTATGTAACCATAAACAGCCCTAGTTGCTTGGCATCAGATCCTGTTAGGACCTCTCTTGCCTGAACCCTGACATCAGACTTTTTTTTTGTTTTTTTTCCTTTATTTTAACCGGAAAGGTCCCATTGAGATACAATATCTCTTCTGACAGGGAGTGCTGGTCAAGATGGGCAGCACAGGTTTCATATATAAGTACAAACGGGGACAGATAACATCACAAAAACATACAAAACAGACACAAAACGTAAGTTATGACTTACAGGACAGATACTGCATGAACCTCATTCTTCCTCTTTTTAATCAAAAATAGAACGTTGCCCTTAAAGTCAAACCACATTTGGTTTGTAATCCCAGAATACCACAGCTCAGTCCATGCGTATCATCTGGGCTGCCCTGGAGAGCAGTGTAGCACACATCTGGCGAGTGAGAGGGTCAGCTTATGTTTCACTGTATGTGTGTGTGTGAGTGTGAAGAGCTGACAGTGACAGCTGGCTGGTGGTTGGCACAGAGGCCAGCCGATGCAGGGATAAGTGCCTCGGCAATAAAGAGCCCACTCTCTCTCACTCACTCACTCACACACACACACACACACACACACACACACACACACACACACACACACACACTTTTAAGTGGAGGTTCTATAATGCAAGCTGCTGTGCGACGCTACAAAGCCATAGATACAGAGGTGATAATGTGGCTGGGAAGGGTGTGAAAACATGTGTCCATATACATGCTGTGGTTCGAATCCTGAGCACACGTGCATGTAAACACACAGTCGCCGCGGTACAGAATCACTGTGTTTCTGTACATGACTCAGCATCAAGCCGACCTGTTAAACTCTAATGTTGCCGGATTCCTCTGAGTGCAAGTGTGTACATGTTTCAAGATTTGATGGCACTCGTGGAAAAGTGGCAAAAGGCTCTACTGCTATTGGGGGACAGTGGGGGAGGTGGATGTGTGTATTTGTGTATGTGTATGCATGGGTGATCATGAGTCATACTTTTGAACTCCCTTGCTCCCACTAGTGCATGAGAGTCAACTTTAGAGTGAGTGTGTGTGTGTATGTGTGTATAAGCAAGAGAGGGAAAGAAAGAAAGAAAGAAGGTAATGATCAAAATCTGCAGGAGCAGAACCATATTTCCCTTAGGCTTCAGAGTGTGTGACTTGCTTTCAATGTCCTCCCTCATTTATTTCCCTTTCTTTTTCCTTTTTCTTTCTTTCTTTTTAGAGGAATCGTTTACTTCAGTTCAGATATTCATTGAGTCATTGACTATGTACATTATTTTCTAGGCAGAGCAATTGCTTCTTTCAATGTTCATATGTGCACCTGATGATTGTTTTGAGACGGACTTGAAAAATCTGAATCAGAATCAAAAAAACAACAGGAACACATAAAATAAAAACATATATGTAGCAAAAATATTCACATAGCGTTAAAAAAAAAAAAAAAAAGGTATTCAATTTTTAAATATATTTGTCCTGGACAGCGGCCTGGTGGGAGAGCACATATGTAGGACCCTGGGAACATAGGAATGACCTCGCTATAGCTAACGTACAGTAAATACATTGTCTGTTTGGGGCAAATAAACAGACTGCAAAAACAGTCTAGTGGTCAAATTTGTGTGAATAGTGTTCTGTCAAGTTTAAAGTTGTTTTTAAGGGTATTTTTCACTTTGGACATAGCCAGGGTAGCTGCTTTGCTCGTTTCCAGTCTTGTGCTAAGCTAGGCTAACCACGAACTAACAGATTGTAATTGCTTCTTTTATCTCAGTCTTGAAAAGAAAGCAATCCTTTTCACAAAGCAGGGTGAAACTAACTTTCTTTCTTTCTGCCTGTGTGTTCAGGCTGAGTGTGTGGTAATGATTTAGCTTTATCCCGCTGTGGTGAGCATCTCGCAGCAGGTTTAGCATCCTAGTAAGCTGGAGGATCCCAAGGGTATAATTGTGTGTGTGTGTGTGTGTGTGTGTGTGTGTGTGTGTGTGTGTGTGTGTGTGTGTGTGTGTGAAAGCCGTTATTTTGGAGGGGATAGAGCTCAGTGTTATTCACAGGAAGGTTTTAAAGGTTCAGAGTTTGCTCTGGTACTCACTCTGTGCTCTCCCCAAAGACAAGACATTGATGTTTTACTTTCCAATGAGTTGTTTAGGAATAAAGGCGAAAAAAAGAAAGAGGTAGAGGTGTCCTAAAAAGGATGCTTTCCATCAGAATGCCAATACATTGGAGGAGTGGAGGGAGTTTTACCATAATGGATTTGAGAGGATAGACAGAGATATAGCTCGATACTCTCTAAAGTGCACTTCTTTCCACTCTGAATGAACATTGAAGCATGAATTTGAAGCAAATCAGTTCTTCACAGTCTCCGAGTTGACAGTAAGGCCCTGCCTAATGATGTCACTACTATCTAAATAAGTTTGGCACGCGCAGCAGTGGATGGAGCAAGATGAAGAATGTGCTGTCAGATGTGTCCGAGTTATCTTATCTGTTTGGACAACCCAGTTCTTTCCTTGCTGTACTGGAATCATTTAAATGCAGCAGGGCAGGGCTACGCTGCATCACAGTTGCTCGTCAATGGTGGTAGGTATTGACAACATCCATCAGATGCTGACTAGACATGCCTAATGAAGGGCCATCATTTCCACATTACAGATATGTAGAAGTGATTACTTTGATTCATCTGCCGCCCAGCTATCCCCATTGACTGACATTAGCGCTGCTAGTCAGAGCTAGTCAATGCGGCTCGATTGCCGTGATCAATTACCGCCGGCTCTCAGGGAAGCTAGGGGATGCCACTGGGTATCGATCCAGCGTTAGCGTAACCGCTAAGAGATATTGACCATGGCCATCTCAGTGTCTCCCATGGATCAGTGGTCAGTGGCCTCCGGCTGCTGGAAATGCAGTATGACTGGCATGCTGATGTCTCAGTCCCCCAGCAACAGTCTGACAGTATCAGGAATCCATGAGAGCAAGTACATTTCAGTCTGTACAATACATGTCTCTGGCTGTAACATTAACACTCTCTGACTCATGTTTTTTACTATGCGCAGCACACTTTGATGCTGTTACTATTGATGGTAACATTTAATTGACATTTAATCACCTTATAAAGTTGATAGCTAACACGTTAGGAAACAATTGCATTATACATCCAGCAGACATGGAGCAACATTAGCATTCATTTGGAGTTGTCTTTCTGGCTCCTCGGTGAAGTCCAATATTCACTCTCGCTTTAGCTCTGTTTTGATCTCCACAAACTCCTGAGAAAAGTATCTGGCTCTTCAGCTGCTAAGTGCTCCACTATGTTCACCAGCTAGTCGCTGACTTTATCTGTGTGCCGTTTAATGCTGGGCAGGTAGCGAACAGTGGGATTACCAGAGCCAAAAACAGCTACCTGCCGCAGAGTTTTGCAGGCCTGAACGACCCTTTCACACTGCTCACAGTCATTTGATTATTTGTTAATAAAAAAATATTGATAAGTGCGGCTTTAAATTTTTTATGTTTGTTGTATTTTATTCCATATCTGCTCCGTCAGGTTTCATTTTGTGATTTAGGTACCTAACTTGGCTGTTGCAACAAAAGCTATTGGGGTGAATAATTATACTGAGTTTTGTATGTGTGTTGCATGTTGCACAGAAATAAGGGGAGATGTGTGTAAAACGAATGAGAACGAGGTGGTTCGTGTGTCTGTTTTATCTCCTTTATCTTCATCATTTATCACTTTATCTTTTCATTCCATGACAATGAATGAATTTTCCTCAACGGGATAACAAAGCACAGCTTGAATTTGAGCTTTACATACATCTGATGTGCTTCCTGACAGCAGTGCATCTCTGATCTTTTACTGCGAGAAATATACCAATCTGCAGAGCTATATTTTCCATCAAGTCTTTTACTAGTATGATGGATTTTGTGACAGACTTTTGCTTCTGCATGTGTTACTACAGCAGTCAGAGGTTTTGTTTTTTTGAACTATATTAGTGCTACAAGCATAAGCCTCCGACCTATTTCAAACAGGGCTGCACTAGAGTAATGCGCCACCAGTCTTTGCAGTTTTTTAAGGTACACCTACACAGCTCTATAAATCCAGGTTGTTATTATTTCCTGGTGCGACTGTGGGGATTTTCATGTATTAACTAGAAATATAAGCCTGCTGTCTATGTGGAAATCCAGGAATTCATTTAGGTGATTATTCCTATTTTCCTTTGCGATTTTTTTTTTTTCCTGCAGCCCAGATTCTGGCAGTGTATTACTCACATTGTTCTTGGCTGGAGCACAAAATCCCAGGTAGCTGGAGATGCCAGCCCATGAGAGGATATGTTGAAAAGGAATTACTAATCAGGGACTGGCGAGGAGGTAGACTGAGGTAGTGGGGTAATACTAATGTAGTGGCTAATGTGTGGTTCATCAGAGGACTTTCACCATTAATAAACCTCCCCAGGGTATGACTATATACTGTATCTACTGCATGTGTGATGTGTGGCAGCAGCTCATAAAAATTGGCATATATACATTAAATATGGTCTGATAATGAAAAGTAGTAAAAAAGCGTGTTGTAAAACTGAGTATCAATTATACAACCGCCTTCCTAGAATTAGCCACAAAAAAGGACAAAAGTCAGACCAAAAATAAATGAAAAGTGGACCCCACAGTAGATGCAACAAGCATTATTAAGATTAGAATTAAACAGCCTGACACATCCTATAGAAGCAACAGCAGAATAAAACATCACCAAAGCAGACAGCACAGAGTTGTATAGATAATACAAACTCCACAGAAGCTGCAGCCACAAACACACATATTAAAGCAAAGAGAGAGCTGCACAGTTTTTGCACAAACGTGTAGTGCACACACAACGTTATGTTGCCTAGCAACATTGACGTTCTCCTCTGGAGAGCGAGTTACATCCATCAGTGAGTGTGTTGTCGTACTCACCTGTCTGAACGGCATTCTGTGAGTCCTCCACAATCTGCTCTGTTCAGCTTCTTTGTTCGTTCATTCTCAAAGAATAATATAACCAGTCCACTCAGCCTCTCTGTCCCACTATAACCGGTCCACTCAGCCTCTCTGTCCCACTATAACCAGTCCACTCAAAGTTGTCAAACATTTTGAGCTGAATGAGCTCTCTGCGCTCACAACTGTGATAGATGTTGTTGCCAGAAACAGCAGAAAGACCTCACACACTTCACTGAAGGTAAAACTTTCTAGGTGAATGCAAAAGTCACTGCTGGAGGATCCACCGTTAGCATTTAGCATGTTAGCTAGACCCAACGTGCACCTGCTGGTCATGCAGAATTGTAGGTGTGTTTGATTTGGGTCACTTAGCATGCTCGCCGGATGGTGCATTAAATCATTGCTTGATTAACGTAGATGCTTACCTTTTCCCTACCTATGACGAGGTACAATAATGCTAACCTTAACTCTTTATTATTATTTTGTTCCATTCTCACACGTTTTATCATGACTTTTTCATGTGACTTTTGTTCTTACTTTGTTATGGATGCGACTCGAAATGTAGCGAAGTACAGTACTTGAGAAAAAAATACTGAAGTAAAAGTAAAATTACATATTTGGAGGCCGACGATGTGGACTCAGATCACAGGACTTGGACTCAAGTCAGACTCAAGTCCCAAATCTTAAGACTTGATGACCTGACCTGACAAAATCAAAAAAGACTTGCAACTCAACCTTGAGTTTAAAACTTGTGACTTCATTTTTGACTTGAAATCACTTACTCACTCTCAAATATTGAAAATGATGTTATATAAGGTGATCCATTGTTCATTTTCCTTTCAAACCATACAGATACTTTGAATATGTTTGGATTTGGACAGGATTGACTTAGGACTTGTTGGTCTTGACTTGGACTTTATTTTGGACTTGTTGGTATTGATGAAGGCTTGGTTTGAGACATGTAAATGTTTTGTAGCCTGATCCCGGTAAAAGAGAAATGCGAATAGAATATTTACACATTAAATCAGTATTCAAACAGGACTTAATTAGAATTAATTGAAACAGTTGAAAAAATACCTGGCCCTTTGCCACTGTTACTTGTTTCTAGTGTTAATGAGAAGAGGACTCTGCAGCAAGCCCTTCAACGTCAGTGTCCCGACTTCAATTGACAACAGATGAAGTGAAAAAGCTTTAAAACGATAGAAGGCCTCTGCTTTCCTGCCTTCCTTGCTTTCTTCCTCCCTTTGTTTCACTGGTTCAGTTCTAAGTCCTTGATTCTGCTGTGTTTTGAGCTGTGCATCCAGCGAGCTAAGCAGTATCCCTGAACCTCATCTTTCACCCCCCCCCCCCAGTTAGCACACACTCATTTCAGAGGCTATCTGGCTTCTTTGTCTCCTGTTTCTCCTTGTCGATGATCCCAACCTTGCCAGAATGCTTGTCTTTTTCTGTTGTAGCCTCAAGATGTGAACACTAACTGTGAATCTGATACAAATCACACTGGAACTTATTGTCTGCAGTCTTAACTCTATCGCAGTGCAGTCCCACAGGCCTTTACTGTGATTCTGAGCTTTGAAACACACTCCAGCCACTAGGAAACCAACTCTATAGCCGGTCTCAGTTCACACTCCCAGAATAAAGGTTATGTGATAATCATGTGGAAAATTGGGGGGTTAAATTTAGAGTTACTGCTGCCTTAACTGCATAAAGAGAGCCAGGCATAGGGCTTTCCCCTCATACAATGCCCAACGGATCGCTCCTTACCACAAACAAAATAAATAAATCAGCTAAGTACCCAGGAGCGTCTGTGTGGGCGACCTACCCTATTTTAAGACACAAGTTTTTTTTCTCCATCTCTTTGATTCACTTTCCATCCCCACCCTCGCTATTTTCGTCTGTACTCATTCCCCATTTTCCACTTGAGCTTTCTGTCTTGTCACTGAATTGTGGCAGAGCGAAATAATAACGTTATGTCTTCATTTTACATAATTTGTGATTACTTGAAAAGCTCTCTGGCTGAGGTACTTTTTGTATCAAGTTAAATCCTAGAAAGCATGACCGTACAGTATGTCAGTGCCATAATCTGTTTGGGTTTAATGTCCTCATCTTCAAATGTGTTGCAAGTTGCTAAAGTGATTTTTATATTAAAGCCTCCCAAGTTCAATCATGACAATAGTTACTCTTAGGCTTTGTTCTGCTTAAGTGCTTCCTAAACTACTCAGAGCACCAAACACTGAGCAAAACACAAACATGGGGCTTTCCACTTGAAAAATGGCCTCTGCGTTTTCCCGCATTAGAGCAGCTGGAGCTGTGGTGTGAATCCAGATCTTTGCAGAGAGATAAGATACAGTACTCCATGCAGGCGGATACATATGGCGCTGCCTTTTAACCACCCCACAATGATAAGAAGGCTGACAGTAGCTTTGCAGTCCCACACACACTGTCTGAATGCTAATGAGGATGCCAGTACAATCAGAGCAGCTTCCAGAGCTCCAGCAGAGAGCTGCGAGTAGACAAACAGCTGCCTGCCGCAGAGTTTTGCAGGCCGGAAAATCAAAACAACGAGCTAAAAGAGGTCTTAAAGCTCTGTAGAGATGAGGGGAACAGCAGAGTTGGTGATAATTCTTTGTGGGTTTGTCACCACGAACGACCCCTTTCGCATGACGCGTCATTTGTTAAAATAAAAGTATTGGTTAGTGCAGCTTTAAAAGTTTTTTCTTTTTTATGTTTATTGCTGTTTTGTTTTTAGACAAGTAGACTGCAAGTATTCTGACGCTAATTTAATTTAATCCTGATCTCCTTTCCTCCTCTACCCTGTGAGTAGTTTGAGGTTTCAACATGCACTCAAGCTAATATAAGTGCATGAGAACTACATACCTTCAAGGGCTTTTTTTCAGTTTGCACTGAAGTGACATAAAACAGCTGAGGGTTGGTATAGCAACGACATGCAACAACAACAACAGCTACAACTGTCGGTCCATTTGTGTGTGTTTTGGTCCATTTTTTAAAGCTACCGTTGTGAGCTGTTACACTGGTTTTTAAAGATGGCGTTTGCCGGTGCTGCATTGGCTCATGTGTTCAACCAATCGACATACGCTTACGTCACTCAAGCTTCCTCTTGTGCTGGGAGAGTACCTACTATGAAGTAGGAGCTAAACAAGTCCCTCAAAACGGTGTTCTCTATGAACTACGATCATTCCCAGTTCTTGCAGAACTATGAAAAGATTCCTCCGGTCTAAAAATGCCTTTTTACTCTGTGGGGAACTTCAGAGTCAAGTGATGATTAGAGGATTTTAGTATAGTCACTTTCCACCACTGCAATCATCCGTGTTGTAATAAAATCTGACAATCTTAAAATCCAAGTAGCAAACCGGAAGAAAGAATGTTTTAGGCATTGGAAGTGATATGCCTTACTGTCACTGCAGAAAGTCATTGAAAAGTTCTTTTACATCAGGGTTATGATAGGAACCCCCGGGCATATAAGTGGGTGTTTCTGTTTCCATCATGTGTGAGCCTCGCTGCCACTCTCCCTCCGTTCACCCTCCGTGACGTGCCTCATGAGAAAACAGACAGCATTGTGGGACAGGTTCCAGAGCGCCACTTCCTACCGGGCCTCTGCTGTGCTGTCATCTCGCTGACATAGCCTCGGTCTTAATCAGGGGCTCGGCAGATGCCACTTTACACCTGCCCACTGTCACTCAGCCAGAAAGCACTGATGCTGATGAAGTTAATGCTAGGAAGAGAAGGCTAGGAATGCCTCATCTTTCTCCTCTCCTCTTTTGTCCAGCAAGACTTGCTTAGAGGAGAGAAACAGCGTCCAAAAGTCTGTGGGAAGAGAAGTAGAGAAACAACAGCCAGATGGTTTCAGAAACTGTTTGGCGTCTGATATTCCTATTTCTGTTTCCATATTTTGTTATACATAAAGGTTAAATAACCACCCTCGAATTCTGTTTTATCCTTGTTCCATTTATTTTAAAGGCAGGTTACATTTTTATGTAAGTAATGTTCATTTCTGCAGCTCAAAGTGCGTGAATTAAATGTTCATTTTATTCTTAAAAATGCTCTGCAGCATCTGTCAAAACGCTTTCCCAGAGCTAATTGCATTTAAAAGGTTCATTAACTGACTCAGCAGGTTTCCAAAGTATTTCTGGATCAAAGTATTGAATCAATATCAGCTTTTAGATCTGATATCACCTCTTACAACAATTACTGTAAACACAGATGCAGAGTCAGTTTACTGGCAAGAGACTACCTTTTATTATGTTAGGGTGTACTAGTTCCATAACTCTCATTCTGAACACAACAACAACCCGTCAATAGCATCAAATATTTATCGTCTTACCTGTCTTCCATCAAAGCTATTGGCTGCCTTTGCCTGTCTTTGCCCTGAGGTAAGCACTACAATGTCAGAAAAGTGGGAGTGAAGAAAAAGTCTATTATTTTTATTCACCCTCTTGATACTTGTTCACTTTATACGTATATATGACCTTGCCAGAGCTGAGAGAACTTTTGAATTTGGGAACAAGCCAAACTCTCTTGTATTGCATTCCAAAACAGAGCCCTTGTCCATTATTTTGATCCCAGTCAACTTTTCAGATAGCAAAGCTATAACATTATGCTCAGCTTTTTTTTGTCTTCCCGCTTTCTGCGTCATCAGCTGTTCTTTCCAGTGGTGGTTACAGATAGCTAATCTGGCCGGCCGGCTCCATAGTGAAAGCTAGCGCCATGGCAGGAATGACAAAAGGAGGAGAGTTGGACCCAGCAGAGGGCTTGTGGGAAAGAGAGTTGAATTAGTGGCCACTCATCATCAAGCAATTAGGTTCGGTAAGAAGAGGGGACCTCTGGTGAGAAATCCAGCTGTAGAGGCGGCTTAGAGGAGCAATAACCAGGGTGAGCCAGGAAGGACAGAACTGATCTGCTGAGAGCTGAATATTCAAATATAAAGTATGTTTGCTTTCAGCAGTTTTATTAGTGTACATGTTGTTACTTTGGCATATACACAATGTATAGTCTACAGCTAGCAGCTCTTTGAGCTAAATGCTAATGTGACCATGCTAAAATGCTCACAACAACAATGGTAACATGCTGATGTTTAGCAGTCTAGCAATGATATTTAGTTATGTTTATAATGTTCTTAGTGTGGTGTGTTAGCATGCTAACATTTGCTGATTATCACTGAGCATAAAGTGCAGCTGAGGCTGATGGGGATGTCATTAGTTTTGATGGTTTACCTGTTTACAGTTTTGGTTTATTTGTCCACGTTTTTTTTTATTTGTCCCAACAGTGGCATTGGCAACATAGCATTGAATAGTTGCATTTTAAACAATTCAACAGCAGCACCTCTGTCCAGACTGATCCCATTATTCTGGATAATCCATGGAACACACTGTCAACAGTACTCACAGGGACTACTTCTTCGGTAGAGAGTAGTTACAGTGACACTGTTTTTGGAAAGAGTGGTTGGTGTTAGTTAGTGAGCTTTAGATGTGTTGGTAGGCCTATATTTGAACTTTGGACAGAGCCAAGCTAGCTCTTACCCCCTGTTTCACTCCAATCTTTATGCTAAGCTAGGCTAAACTCCTCCTTATTCCAGCTCCATGTTTAATGCACAGACATGAGATTCCAAAAATGCTGATCTATTCCTTTCCTTTGGGGTGGCTGAGGAGGTAGAGCGGGTCGTCCATTAATCCCAAGTTTGGCGATTCGATCCCCGGCTCCTCCTGTCCACATGTCAAAGTGTTCTTAGGCAAGACACTTGAACCCTCAGTTGATCCCAATGGAGCCCAGCTCCTTGCATGGTCACCATTGGTGTGTGAATGAGACCAATCTGTAAAGCGCTTCGGGAACCATTAAGGTTGAAAAGCGTTATATAAGTGAAGTCCATTTGTTAACTTTTGTTATGTTAGGCTATAAATAATGTTTGGATTCTTGGTACCTCTGGACATTACTGGTGAAAACTTTTTCTTCAAATGAAAACTTGAAAAACTTCTTGGCATCAATTGGGAACAGAACCTGAGCTGTCAGAGTTTGAAGTAATGTGCAAACTCGTCCAACCCCTGACCTTCACATCCTCAGGCCTACTGTCAGTTTTACTTACGTCTTTTTCATGAGCGTAAGGGTTTTGCACATATCAAACATGGAGCACATCATTTGGATTTTAAGACCACATTCAAATTTCACAAAATTGTGGGAGACCAACAATGGTGGTATCACATTCAGATCACACTCTTAGTCCAAACGACTCTCCCAGCTTGGTTTGGAAACGTACCAAGAGACCTCCTTGTCAACAAGAGTTCGGTCCAATTGATTGGGTCTGCTGTGAATTGTTGTGTTCTCACAAGTCCAAACAAACCCAACGAGGGGAGAAACTGCTCCAGGCTTCCAAGTAACTGCCCTAAAAAACCCTAGGTGTAGGATTTAGGAAAAGTTGAAACTAGGACCAAAGAAGAGAGAGAGGAAAAAGAGGAGCAGCAGAAATAGAGATACAACACCTTTCCAAACTGATTCTCAGGCTTTCAGAATGGACTTAAAATGATGATCCCCTGACAACCATGGTTGAAACAGAGTGTTTCAGGCCGGTACTTAAACTGATATGCTGAATCAAAAGCCTCCTTTAACTCCGGTCCCAGTGCTTTTTATTTTGCTTGTTTTGGTGACATGAGAAGTTAACTTAAAATGCCATCATCTTGATGGCCAGATCCGGGAGACGTTCCAACGGCTCTTTTGAAACTCACTATTCTGGCACATCAGACGTCTCCAGATAATCATGGACACAAAGACAAACATATGCTTTTTAAAAATGTAACATAATGACTTTGTAAAACCACACATGTTCTCCTGACCACTTTCTTTTAATGTGATTAAAGGGGAAGGATAGTCCCCTGTTTTCAAGGAGGCTGTTAGGCTGTCACATTAAAGAAGCCTCCACAGCAGTATTCACAAGCCTTCTTTTCTCAACCGCCAACAATTTAGAGAATTACTGAAAGGAGAAATGTATTATCTGTGCTTTCCTAGCAGTTTGATTCAAAGTGTTGTGGGTTTAGTTTTGCCACTGCCCATTATACTCTAGAGGAATCCTACAATCAATTGCGATTATGCCAATGTGAATACACAGAGACTGTCGAGGAATGCTCAGCTCTTCTACCCAGACTAGTGTTTGTATAGGGCCTTTCTTGATGTGGAAATGAGGTATTTCTGGCTCAAGGGAGCTATGATCTCCAAATATGTGTTATGTTGTTTTCTTTTGGAGTCTAAACACGATATATGGTGACGTTTATGTACAGATTTTGTCATTTATACCTTAAATTTACACATTTAATTGTAGAAATTTACTTCTGTAAATTGCAAGTGTGAATGTGCAATTGTGCAGAAGTCCGAAAAAAGCACAGTTGCTTTGTACATGATGTGCATCACTATGCATTCGGTCTTTCCATCAAGTTGAAAATGGAATCCAAGTACATTTTATAAATGAGGTCCCTGAGGTGCTGGAGCCTGATTGGTTTCCTGATGTTTTACAGGGTCTAATTAATTGCTGCTCACTCCACCCATTGAGTTTAACAGCCTATTTCGACTGTTGAGAGACTCTCTGTTCGTAGAGGGAGGCCTGCTTGGACATCCAGTCTGCTTCATACTCCAGCACACAAGTATGAACCAACATTTTATCATAATATTCCAGTATTGTCCAATGGTGTCAGTAAACTTATACCATTTCTTGCTGTTTTCTGAGCATTTCCTAGTTAACTATATTGCATGATTCCACACTTCACAATTTATGTCCAGTGCCAACTGCAGGAAGGAGTTCGTCCTTTATGTAGTGAGGTGAAAAGTAAGGGTGTGAATGTCATGGTGATGGGCCTGTAGCATGTCTGACTTTCATTTGGAAAACTAAGTTTGCTTCAGTAGTTCTTCATAGGACGCTGATTGGTTCGAACCACTGTGGTTCGGCCACAAGCGCATAACTTGAAGCCTGGCAAGATGGGTTCTCACATGATCTTGTGATCTCACTAATCCAGATGGCATTTTTTTATGCCCCACCTTCAAGCTTGGCCATCCGGAAAAGGTGTAAGTACTTGTGCCTTTGGACGTGGTCAGTTGAGACTTTGTACTAACTGGTTTGTTTCAACCATACCCTGGCTTTGACTGTACCATGTACATGTTGCTTTTGCAGAAAGAAAACATTTAAAATATTCGTCATGAACATCGTCAATGAACATAAGCTGGGGTTTTTTCAGAATTTCTCAATATCGGGTTTCATTTGAACAAACTACAGATGCTGTTATTTTTCTGGTGAGGACAGCACAGTCTCTTTAAATCTCTTTCCAAATGCCTCAGATCTGAGTTGAATCTCTCTCATCATGTAGCATTACTGGAACTGCTATACTGAGCTGCAACCCACACAGCCCTGCTTGTATTTAATTCACCAGGGCTAGTCTTTCTTTCCCTCCTGCCCTCCTGTCTTCTTTAGATACATACCTTCTATCTCTATCTATTCCATTTACTCTCCATATCTGCACACCTTAATGGAAGAGCACCAGCCATCTTTTATTTTAATCAAATACATTCCGCTTTTGACATGCTCTGCCGTGCTTACAGCTGCAGGCCTTTAAAGCATGTGTGCATTTAACAGTTACTGTCTAATGTAGCTTATCACCATTTCCATTACTTAGCTGTTTGTGGTGGCACGTGCAGTACTCTGACATATTAAAACTTGTTCTTTTGTGCTTAGGTGTAGGATTTTCTTTCAGCTAAAACACTTTTTCATTAAATAATGGTGACTTTTATATTTAAAACGTTCTCTAACAGAGCAATACTGCAGCCTAATAGCTGAACATATACAGTAGTTAGTGAAGACTTCTTCTTGTAACAAGGGGTAATTTACTCTATTGATCTGTGTGCTCAGACAATGATGATGTTCCTTGTGTTTTCTCATTACCAGCATGCTCCTGATGTTTTCTATTACCGTACCTGCCCGCTACTACCAAGTCTGGCCCAGACGGTC
Source organism: Maccullochella peelii (assembly GCA_002120245.1). Lineage (NCBI taxonomy): Eukaryota > Metazoa > Chordata > Actinopteri > Centrarchiformes > Percichthyidae > Maccullochella > Maccullochella peelii. The sequence goes on from LKNJ01002064.1 coordinate 60,961, forward strand.
AACAATCTCCTTTATGACTTGTTTACGTTCACCAAGCTATTATCTCTAATGTGGTAGGGCGTTGTAATCATCACTATCTGTTAAGGAAAGGACCGGCGCGCAGTGCAATTGTCCTTTTCGGCTCCATCGCTCCTGGAAGCTTCTCGGAACAAATTAAAAGCATGCTTAGGCTGCTTGAACAAAATGAGGTGTATTAGGGGGGTTACAGGAGCAGCAGTGACATATGACATGAGATACAATGGAAAAGGGTTGCACTTTGCAATTTACACTAATGAACATAGAAAGCCTCAATATACAGTACATGATAAAAATTCACGCAGCAGGCGAGCAGTGTGCTCCTATATATATTGCTGATGGCTGTGATCTCTTCTCAGTACTGTGCATCTATTTATTGTAACAATGTGCATGTGTTTGTATGTGTGTGTGAAATGTTGTGTCAGCTGTCAGGCTCAGCACTGATGCTGTTTGCTTGATTTCAGTTTCTATCTAAATCAAACCGTGTTGGCAGCATCCTCTGTCTTTTTGATGTGTTTTTGATACGCACTGCTGTGATGAGTTGAAGTGGCTGCCAGAACATGTGCACACACTCGACTGTGTGCACTTCTGAATATGTGTATGTTTGGAAGTTTTTCCATCTTTGGGCGACACACAAAGTGAGGACATTTTTGTTGGTCCTCACCTTAAACAAGTTAATTCTGGGTTATGTATGGGCCAAGGCCTGTAGGGTTACAGTTAGGCTTATGGTTAGCTGTGAGGTAGCAGAGTTTGTGTCAGAGTTGGGACCACAAGGAAATAAGGGAGGAATAGGGAAACAAGGGTTTGGCTCCAAAATAAACTTTTGCATCTCACAAATAGAAGATAGAAGAACAAACATGCATGTGTGTCATTGTACAGGCATTTGTGTATGTACCTGCCTCCAGTCAACCTAATAATCATATTGACTCACTGTGGGCTACAACTTTTTTTTTTTAGCCTACATTTGTTTAAATTTTGGCAAATTGGCACCATTAAAAGAGTTAGCTGTTAGCAGTTCCTGTTTACAATGCACCCATGGATTTACAGACAGTTATAACTGGATTACTTTGTTACTGAAGAAAACGTCAAAACATGGTGATTCTCAGGCAAGTTCTGCAGCTATGAGGAGCTTTCTATGATTTCTAAGCTGATTTATGGACGTTTATTCATGATGGACGTTGGCGATAATGACATCCTCAGAAAATAATAAGTCACACTTAATCTAAATCTAAGTGGTTCATGTCTGAGTATTCAGATGTGACAGAGTTATGACTCCAAGAAGAGTAGAGTACGATATTGATGCAAATTGCGGCAATCGGGTTAAAGTAGCTTAATAGCCTTCAAATCAGCAACCAAACTACAATAACTGACTTCCCACTGTTTTTAGAACCTGCATGCACCTGTAACTTTCACCTCATCTTTAGGGTGATGGAGTCAACAATTAAGCATAATACAAATATAGATTAGCGTATATACAGAATTGTTTCCACATTAAAGACCCTGCACACCTGGCTGATTAGACCTCTGACGTTATGTAGAGTTACATAACGTCACCAAACTGCATGTATCATATAAAAAGGATAAAGAAGGTGCAGCAGAACTTACAAGAGAACCAGGGAGATATCAATCAAGCCCAGTTTGTACACACCCACGCAGGTCTACTCAGGCAAATTAAATGAAAACACCTGTGTGAGTGGACCAGCAGTGTATAGGGCCTTTAAAGGCAGGGACACACATTATGATAGGCCTTTTTTCACAGAGGACATTTTGACATGGCACAGTAAGAAAAGCACAGGTGTAAATAATAAAATGAATGGTAGCTGAATTTGAATGTATCTACTTCAGTTTCAGGGTCCTGGTATTGTTCATGCTGGCTCACTGTCACATTATCATGGCTAACTGGTACACTTGAACAGAACAGAGAGCCATCGTTAATGTTATTGCTAACAGCTTTCCTGCTATGACAAATGCTTTTTATGCCATGAAAAAGGACTATCGTAATAATGACGGTGCAGGTTGTCCCACACTAACAGATAACAAAAAACCAAACAGGAGCGATGGGGAGATGTCAATCAAGCCCAGTCTGTAAACACCCACAGAGTCCTCAGAAGAGGTCTAATTAGATTAAGTGAAAACACCTGTGTGGAAGGACCCAACAGTGTGCAGGGCTTTTAAGTAGACTGTAGATTTTGTTTGGCCACTTGGGGCCAGTGGAAACAAGTTGTGAACACAACATTGACAACTTTTACATTACATTACATTTATTTAGCTGACGCTTATATCCGCAGCAACTTACAATAAGTGCATTCAACCATTTCTATACTGTTTATGGCAGTACTCTGACTGGGGTGCAGAAAAGCCTTTCCTGATGTAATTTAGAAGCCATTAGTATAAAAGCATAGACAGTATAATATATATATATATATATATTAGTATAATGTTGAGACATGAGCTGAGTTGGACAGCTGCGAGTGTTTTCATTGATTGTTGTACAGTATCAATATACAAGCATACTCGTCTGCTTATCTGACAGGCTGGGTTTATTTTCATGAATAGAGTACATAAGCCATTGATTTACAGAAATACATTCAGCACTGAGAACGAAAATATGAACTCCACAACCCGCTTGTAATAATTACCTCACTACTCGCAGAAGTGTTGAGACTCCCGAGAATAATGAGAAAGCAGATTGGAATATAGTGCCTTTGCTTTGTTTGCAACCTTTCCACCGCATTGATTTTGTCTGGTAATTGTTGCAGCAGTAACATGACAAATGAAGTAAGCAAGTTTTATTCATGTGTGTATTCATTTTTTCTTCGAGTCTGGCTCCCACCAGCTGGCTAAATGTAGCCAAATGTGGTCCCTTTCAACCCCTATCTCACAAGATTTCAAATTTCACTTAAAATATGAATGATTTTTATGTTTTCAGTCTTTGTCTTCCGTGCTCCATCAGAGTTTTTTTTTTTCTTTTCAAAATCACCATTTTGAAAGTTGATCCTCTGCATATCTCAGATTGCATCACGTACAGCTTCTTAGTCGTCTTCTTCCCCTCAGTATCTACAGCAGAGTTTCTACCATGATGTTCTCTTCTGTTTTTCTGTTGTGAGTACTTCACTTCACTAGGCGGGGATTATTGATCCCAGGAGATGAAACAATTACCAATTAGAAAAGCTTTTTACTGTATGCTCCCTTAGCGGCCACTCCGTATCTCTGTTTCACTGTAAGACAAACACGATTACTTTCCTCGCCTCTGTCATTCCCACCACACTCCACTACTCACGCCTCCCAGCCAGCCTCCAGCCATTTATCCTGACATGAGCAATCAGCCTAAACAACAGATATCGACTGTGGGGAAAAAAACTGGCATCGTGTGACGAGTGTACGCTGTTTGCTATATGCAACAATCACATGAAACAATAGTGTGAGGGTATAAGGCAGGAGAAACTCAATATTCCAGCTGTTCTTTCTATTTTTTGAGAAAGAACAGCTGAGAGGAGTGGTGTAAACCTTTGATAAACTGGAAAATTGACAGGCAAATATTAGCGCCTAAAACCCATGTAAACGCTCAAGCTGATCGTTTCTCTCTGGTTGGAATAAATATATTCTTTCTATGCATTTTTGCTCCACATGGGGGGAACATTAAGTCACATGAACGAGTTTCCAGGAGGGACCAAAACGTGGCGGCAGCAAATCCAAACTGGTCTGTGGCTGAGATTTAAGGATTGTTGAGCACCTCGATGGTCAAAAGGCTTGAAACAACGAGTTGCTCAAACAAGTGTTGAACAAAGCCGAAAAAAACCCCCCAAACTTCTTCTTCTGTTATATTTTTGGCAGATTAAACGCTTCACTGCGGGAGGAACCACTTTGCTCATGTCAAAAAAGTTATATTCTGATTAAATGTAGTGTATCTGAGGCACCCAATTCTATGTCTTTGCATGGCTGCATATTTTTAGGTTATTATCTCACAGTGTCCTTCATTACCAGGCTGCTGGACATTTCTTATTTCTGATGTTTTAGGAGAGCCCACAGGCTTCTCACCACTTCTCCGACCCATGAATAATAGCCAAAGGAGGTCTTAAGGGAGATGAGATTTTTCTGGCCTTTTCAGGGGTCTCACCCCACCCCCATCGCCTTGCCAGAAAACCTAAAAGACTTCCCTTCACTCGCTCCTCTCTTTTCCTCTTTGGGCCCTAAATCCGAAACACATCTCTCCTCCCGCTCCCCGTACTTATCTCGTCTTTGCATCGCTCCCTCTTCCTCTCTCTCTTTCTCCCTTCAAATCATTGATTTTTCTGAGCTCATATAAAATATTTACAATGTGTGGGCAGACTTCTTTCTCTGGGAATTTGGGGAGGGGCGGGGATGATCATTTCGAAGGTGAGTGGTAAAAGGAATGAGAGAGCGGGAGAGGGGGGAAAGCAAAGGGAATGGAAAGAGGAGAGGAGAGAAAGAGGCAGATAAGAGCGATGGCAGTCCACCCAAAGTCATGGCGTGAATATCAATCCTTCGATTTGAAGCAACTTGCGATTATAAATAAACAGAGCTACTGATAAGGATCGTTATTCATTGCTTTTATGATACCACGTTCCCCTAAAACCTTACAATATATTGATTGTGAACGTATTCTGATTATTTCAATCTTAGAAGCTTCTTTTTACTTGAGGCTCCACTCTCTCCTTTTGTCTGATGAAGTGTTGTTGCAGTTTACAACATTGCTCCTGTTCAGATTGCTGCCTAATTAAATAAAGCCCTCAGGACTGTGCCTGCGTAAGCTGTTGATGATGCAGCCTTCGACGAAAAAACTTGAATTCCTAAACTGTCAAAAATGCATAAAATGATAATAGCATTTCCTTATTATTGAAACCAAAGCTCAGATAGCTGAAAAAGACTTCAAGAGAGCCTGATTTTCCTCACTTGTTTTTTAAGGCTCTTACTTTACAAAGGATCCGCTGCTCTGTCAAGGCCACCAGAAGACAAAGACTGAGGCAAACCTTACTTCAAAATACACCAGTAGCCTTTGTTCCACAACTCCAGGTTATAAAAGTTCATCAACTATTCCTTCCTCATCTCTTTGTGACACTGCAGTTAAATAAACACGTAAGGCACAGTTAGTGTTGTGCTGTCAAATGAGTCTTCTGTCAGTTCACATGTTCACATCATGTTTGCTCCTTTTGCTTTTGGATCATGTGTAATAATTCGGTAGGAAAACACAAAACAACCAGAACTAAAATGTATCATCTCTTTCTTTGGTGTGTAAGGTTTTAATTTAGAGGTCCATTTTGAGATTTGCTTGTTTGAATATACTATGTGTTTCTCCTTGGGAATATGATGAAATGTGCCTCATCTGTTCTTCTCCAGGTGGGAGGAACGATGTACAACACGGGTCGCCATGTCTCTCTGCGATTGGACAAGGAGCATCTGGTCAACATCTCTGGAGGGCCAATGACATACAGCCATCGTCTGGAGGAGATCCGGCTACATTTCGGCAGCGAGGACGGCCAGGGCTCCGAGCACCTTCTGAACGGACAGGCCTTCTCTGGAGAGGTGTGTACACTATGTGGGAATTACAGTATAATTGTGTAATGTAAAAAAGGTAAGTGGAGGCGAGAGGGCAGACACCTGGTATTCACCTCATTTCAGCAGAAGCAGTAACTCTGCCATGATGAGTTTATCAGACCAGATTGTTCAAAAACATCACGATGAAAACCCAAGTACCTCTGGTAATAGTGTTAATTGCACATTTTCCACGGTTACAGACAAACCAAAAAGCTTTTGCTCAAAGCTCTCAGGAATTAAAGGTACAGTACCATCCCCCCCTTATCACTGGGTAGTATTTCAGTAAATAAAAAACTCCACAATATGCCCCATTGACAGCATTTTAGGCAATGACAAATTACAAATGACCCTTATCACCAGCAGGTTTATCAAATTATTACAATTATTACAATACATATTAGCATAAATAAAGTGGCAATACTTTGGTATTTTGGCCACTAGGGGGCAGTGGAACAAGCTAAGAAGCACATTGACAAGCTAACCCCTTATAAAGTTGTTGTTGTTGTTGTTAACGTGTTAGCATACAGTTGCCTACTTACTCATCCTGCAGACACAGAGCAACATTAGCATTAATTTGTAAGAGCAAGGTAGCAGGCAGTGTGTTGGTTGTGTACAGTGGGTTTATCAAAGCTTTTTTTGCTGGACTCAAGGTTGATGAGAGCGGCTAGACCAAAACCAAAACAATGATCTGAAACACACTGAAATGCTCTGCAGAGCTGATGGGACCTGCAGAGTTGGTGATAATTCTCTGTGGGATCGTAACAAAAAAATACACCTTTCACATTACATCTAGCCATTTTATTCATTGATAATATAAAAATATTGTTCAGTGCAGCTTTAAATACACACCTAAATGAGTCATGATCTGGCCCAATCTGCAGAGAACCATGTGACATTTTAAATGAGTTTTCACATGACGGCTGCAATTTGCATCAGTGCTTCCAGCAGGAACAAACTCGCCATGGAGACGACAGCTTAAGCATTTAACTCCCTCTCACACACACACACACACACACGCTCTGTCCTTGCACACGCGCGTGAACACACACTCATGCCATTTGAACATTTTGACGAGTGAAACAATTAGCTTCCCTGGTTTGATTGTTCAACAAAACCATGAGTCACTCACGCCGCTGCATTCCACCGTCACCATTATATGAATAATCAATTTGTGTGGCAACAAAATAATTGCAGTCTTGACAGGCAAATTTATTATAATTAATGATAATCATTTATCCGCCCTCCGACTCGGAGAGCTGATATTCAAATCATAATAAAACAAGTGTTTACTGCGTCCTTCGAGGTGAAAGGACACCTCCCCACACACACACACACACACACACACACACACACACACACACACTACTGCATATCACGGCTCCCTCCACTGCTTCATGTTTTATTTCACCCCTGCCTTCAGTCACTGATTTGCCCTTTGTGGGTTAACACTGTGTTGGAGGAGTTCTTCAGAGCCAAGCAGAGGGGCTCTGAAGAGATTTGCCGCTGATATCTGAAATGTGGTGTCACACTGTTGCCATGTTGCGCACAGCATCCCTAAGGCAGGCAACAGAGGGGGAAAAGGTTGTGCTGAGTAATTTCAACTGAGGATGGGGGAGGGATGTGTCGTTAAAATACTCGCCATGCCTAGGTTTTTGATAGTACAATGTGAACTCCCTGAAGGTTCCTAAAATCCCAAATTTCCAGAAAAAATGAAGAGGACATGACATCACTGTCTTCAATGGTAGCTACGTCAAGGATTTAGAGGAATATCTTTTGCCCTGGGTTTTGCCTCCATTTACATTTTATTCTAATTTGAAGTTACCTAAAAATAGGACATAACGTCCACTTAAATGCAAACGTCCACTGTGCAATTTCTGTTTAATTTAAGTTTAAATTGTACATTGTCTGCCAGTTCATTTTCCACACATTTATGTATATAGTTTAACAGGGGCAATGGACAATAATCAACATCACTGTAAATGTGCCAGTGTTAGCCAAAAGGCTAATGTTCAGCTGTTGTTCCTTGGCTAGATGTCAGATTATCCGTTAAAACAAACAACCTTTTAAAATCAGAACAGAAGAAAGCAGGCAAAACAGGATGCAGCTGAACAGAGAATGATACGATAAAAGGAGTGAGGCAAGCGACATCAAAGTAGGACGTAGGAAGTAAGCAATTTAACACGACAAATATAAATTCGCATTACATTTCACAAGACAGAGGTAAAACCCAAAGAGACAAACTTGACAAACCAAGACGAATGAAAGTTAATTGAGAAATGTAATATAAAGTGGACTTCAACTTCCATAGATCATTGAGAAATAAATTGATTTTGGGTGACGAAGACCATTTTGCAGGATTAAAGTCATTTTTTGTAGTTTGTGGTTAAAGATACATCCTAATCTCAGTTCTCTATCAATGACAAAAAATGTAATAGTCAGGGTTAGTGCAGTATTAACACAGAAAGACAATAACATAATTTTGTTAGACTTATGGAAGGTGCAATGATCAGTTTTATCATAATTTTGTTATTTGTTGTTGTTTTTTATTTCTTCATTGTCCCCTTCCCCACTTATCGAAACAAATCTACATATTGGATTGACGGCATGTGGTCTAAACTCTGTATCTGTTTCCAATCACACTCTCTATATAAGGAGTTAACAATAGGTGGGTTTTTTCAGTAGAATAACTGCCAGCGCTGCTCAAATAGACAGATAGCTGCAGCAATGCTAGAGCTGCCAAACTGCAAGGAAAACAAGGCCAGGAAAGGTTGCTAACAGATGTTTTTTTTCAACATCCCATTCCCTTTTGCCATGTTCTCCTCACTCAGACAACAGTTTCTGAGTGAAATGGCAGCTAGAAAACATCCTCCTCATCCCCCGCCGCCTCCCCGGATAGCCCACCCCAGCCTTTCTCTGAGCCAAAGCCGTGACTTCAAGGTCCAACAAGATATTTCATAATCGAAAATGCAGAACATTCTCTCTCTTTCTCTCGCTCGCTCCCTCTCTCCGGCTCCCGCTCGCCCCCATCTGCAGATGAGTGGTGACTGTGCATGTCCTTGAAACGTGAACAAAGAGAGAAATATTCAAACTTTTTAAAGCAAAGCATCCTACTGAAATGGCGGCCTGTGGGAGGATGGGGGGGTGGGGTGGGTATGGAGGCATGTGTGTGTGTGTGTGCGGGTATATTAACACTCCAAAGCTGTCGTCTTTAAATCACGTCTAATTCATCGTGCCTTTTTCTCTGCCTTCCATTTTGCCCGACAGTTTGTGCTTGTGTGTGTGTGTGTGTGTGTGTGTGTGTGTGTGTTCAATTCAGTTCAATACACAGGAAAACTGTGAGCGCACAAGACTACGTAGCAGAGGTGTACACATTATGACTTGTTTAGGACTCGAAACTCAAAGTTTAGGACTTGGGACTCGACTCAGGACTTGCAAAACAATAACTTGGTCCCACCTCTGCTACGTAGGTCACAGTACAGAACCTTCAAAGGTCAAAGTTGAACCAGGAAGTCTGTCTGTATGTGATCTATGTTTACATTCAACAGTTTGGGTAATATGTAAAGATGTCCCAAACCGATCCTAAGATTGGGCATCGGGACCAATCTGGGCATACTTTAATGGATTGGTATCAGCTAAAGTGAAGCCCACTGTGTTTTGTCCACCTCAGGCTGCTCGTATTGCAGAGTGCTGCTCTTCTTGATGACACCTGGGCTCTACGGTGTGAGCATTTCGCTCCATGTACGAGTGGAAATTAGAGTGTGTGAATGTGAAAAATTATTTGGTTGCTAAACTCCAACGGTAACAAATCTGTTATCTCTCCTCAGTGTACAAAACACTCTGGTAGCTTCTTATTTTTAGCTGGTGCTGACCGTCACTTTCTTCGGTTAAAATGACAAATGTTGCCGGCGGCAGGACACATTAGCTGTCACTAATTAACGTTAATTCTATGGGTTGATAACCGGCCAAAATAAATCTTGGCTGTTGTCTGTGTTCCCAACACCTCCAGCAGAGTGAGATGTCTTCTCTCCAGCTGACTGCTCCACGTCAATTTCAGGAGTCACATTCTCCAGTTAAACTCTCACATAAATAATTTAAGCGTATAACCTTCATAGTTTTGAATCAGAACCTGCAGCATTTGGATCAAGTAGCTCGTGAAAAGTAAGGCGTGCCAAACTTGGTAGGCTACAGCTGTTATTTGATGTGTCAGATACATATTTAATCAACATTTAGTGGATAGGTAAATATCGGATCAGACTCGGTATCGGCAGATACTCAATGTTAAAGGACTCGGATCGGGATTGGGGCCAAATAAACTTAATCCAGACCTCCCTAGTAATAGTTTAACTGTTCACCTTGGCTTTCTCGCCTAACCAAGTTTGGCTAAGTCGGGGGTTTGCGTACAACCTGTCTGATAATCTGACTTCTCATTTTCTTGCCCCATCTGACTTGTTCTTAGCGATGTCACCATGTTCCTAGATCAGCTATTAACTTGGTGAATACAGTATTATTATCAGTGATGGGAATCATGGTCAAAACTGTGAAAATAAGACCCAAGTTGTATGAAATCAGAATTATCCTGTAAAGGATAGTCGGCTGTAAAGGCATACAGCAGTACACAGACAGCGAAGTTAAAGCTGTCAGAATTAAAGCCATATGAGATCAAACCTAAGCAGGTATTGATGACCTAATGTATGTTTTGGAAAAATACCTCTTCCACTTTGAAATTGTGTTTAATTTATTCACAAATTGTTATTCATGCATCATGAAGCACACAATGTCACTAGTATTGAGACATATTTCTCTATATATATATTTGACCTCACTGCTTACTTTAAGAGCATCTCCACTTAAGTAGAATTAACAAAATACTCATTTATATTACACTTTCTGCCAATAAAATTAAAGTCAAAGTCAGCACCATATATAATATAATATAA
>LKNJ01002065.1:0-17665 GCA_002120245.1 Maccullochella peelii
CAGTAATGACAATCCTGTCGTGGCTCAGTATGATAGAGGATAGAAATTCAGAGAATTCAGACATAAAACCAGGATTGGCCTTGGGAGGACGGTAAATGACAACACGGAGGACAGGGTCAGCGCTGCACAATTTGAATAAAAGTACCTGAAAGCTTATAAAGTTATTGACAGGTAGCTGAATACATTTATAGCATTTTTTATATACAGCAGCAAGTCCACCACCATGGTCACTGGGTCTAGGCAAGCTAAACTTTTTATATTCCAGAGGACATAGTTCAGTAATTTGGCTGTATTCATTTGGCTTCAACCATGTCTCAGTTAAAAACATAAAATCAAGATCTCTGGAAGTGATAAAATCATTTAGAATAAAAGTTTTGTTAGTAAGTGATCTCACATTAAAAAGGCACAGCTTAAATAATGAAGCCTGGTGGTGTGTGGCCAGGATGGTTGATTTTATGTTAACAGGCAGCTGAGGGACTGTAATTAAGTTTGTAACATTAACATCTTTTTTTTGTTTTGCATTTTGAAAAAATAACCTTGGGGTAATAATAACTGGTATTGCTGCAACAGCAGGATTATATAAAGTAAGGAAGGGGGGGTGGCTTTATATAGGGTATAGGTCTTAGTAGACAGGGAGCTAGCAGTTTGAGCAGGCCTGGCACCCTCAGTTAAAATACCCTTTGCACTAAATAGTGTTGAGATAGACAGCTCAAAGTCTGTATATGTGTTTGTAGTGGATACATTACCAAGAGTATGCTGTGATGGAGATAGTTGAGAATTTGCCAGTACCAAGCCTGCTGTATCTCAGTAGGGCGAAGAGCAGTGTGATGAGCCTTTCCATGAGAGCAGTGCCAGTTCAATTTTCCAGGATAGAAGACGAGAGCCATTATGGTTCGGATGGAGAGCATCGCGCTTAAAGAGCTCGGGTCGGTTCAGGAATGAAGTAAAGTTGTCCACAAAGGGGATATCCCTGCTGCTACAATGTCTTTTCAGCCAGATGTGTGGCAAACTCGGCTGAATTTTACGTCACCAAAACAGGGGGGCGGTAGCGGACTGGAAATTACACACTGCACTGCTTTTCAGATTCTAGCAGAGTGTCAATTAAGGCAGTGAAGTCAGACTTGAGTTTCTGAGATTGTTTGAATTCCAGGTCATTAACTCCAGCATGAACAATCATGGTCACACTGAGCACTTAGGCGGGCTGAGACCATGATGTCCGTAAGCAGAAGTACTCAGGACCGATAGGTGTTTAGCCTGTGCTGTGGCCACAGATGAAAACTCCAGAATTAACTGATCCTTCAGTTTAAGCTCAGTTTCAAGGCGACTCATATTGTTCTTCAGTTTGGAGTAAGCAGGTAGGCAGTTCCCGCACACATCCACACACATCCCACACACGTCCGCTATGTTTACATCCGCCATGTTTTGTACTGCAAAACAATACTGTGATCAAATTCACGTACGATCACGTTCACATTCACATTCAACATCCATCTTGGCAGCAGTTGCTCTCTAACTCTCTGCTAACCAAGCCTGGAATGAAACACCCTAACTTCTCATAGTTAGAAACAATTAAGTCATCAGTTTGATTGTGTTTTTGTTTATTATAGTTTTCAAAAGTCTTTGTTAATTTATAGGAAGTCCCAAAGAAGCTAATGCTCTCATCACTGTGTCTTCACCATACGAGGCAGCCGCGTCTTTCCTCATTAAATGGTGTCAAGTACACTGTACCACAAGTATATCTCTGATCAAGAAATCATTAGTCAAGACGATTATATTGTTAGGCTGAAATTTAAGTTCAATGGTAATGCATGAAGTTAGGTGAAAAATGTATGTCCTTATATCTATGTTAAATGCCATTTTAAGTGAAAATAATTCTGATTTTGAAGCATGACAATGCCAAAATGACCACTGTCTGATGTTAGCTGTTTGGGATGTGGGAACTGTTTGAGAGTGAATGTGGACTGCATCAAAGTCTTCTGCAGTGGCAAAGTGCCACCCATAACAAAGGGAGCCTTATGGCCGGGCCCGACTGTCTAACGTGTACCACAACCCCCCACCCCGACATCCGTCAGCCTTCAGCACATCAGAGCGGACACAGACAGCGGAGGAAAGGCTGGACCTCATCTCACCTCTCAAAGAGCTTCATGACCCTGTTGCTCCCAGCTGCATTCACGCCGCCTGACACCAAGTTCAAAGTAATTTCTTCTGTGTGTATGTGTGTGTGTGTAACATAATGTGGGTAACGGACAGAGAGTAAATTAGGGGGTTTGTTCGGGGTGTAGAGTGTGTGTTTTTGTGTGCATGTGGTTGTGTTCTTGTGGGTGCGTACAGCATATGTGTGTGCAAGTGCATGCTTTGAAACACTTGTGTTCATATGTGTCTATATAGTATGTGTGTCTTTGTAAGTGTGTGTTATTACAGCCCGTTTAGCTGAGCTGAACATCTGTCACAACAGCCTGCTCTCAGGTCGACCTGTCTCTAGTGGAAAGAAAATAAAAAATATTCCCCTTTCGGCAGCTTTATAGCAGTGGTACGATATTTTACACATACAGTATACACACACAGAAACTCAATCATAATAATTTTCCACATGTCTAAATGTTTAACATCAAGGATGGTTTTTTTTTCTGTCATCAACTGAGAGTCAGTGTCACATGAATATGCCTTTGATAGTTTTATGGGGAAGAAAGCGGCCACAGCAACTGTGTCTTACAAAAGAAACCATAAATAGAGTAAAGTGCAGTACACCCAGTTTTTTTAAGAGAAGATAGAGAGAAGTGAGAGAAAAAGTAAGAGAGGACGAACAGATGTAGGCTGATGCACCTCAAAGGAGTCGTCTTAACCCTATTCTCTCCCCTCCATTTATTTCAGCACAAAGGCATTCTCTTCTGTCTACAAGACCTATTTAACACATGAGTGGCAGTGAGCTTGCGAGGGGGTTGAAGGTTCATAAAATTGATGTACCTCGACATCAGCTGACCTCTGTCAGATAGCTCTGTCTGCTGAGGCTTCACATGTAGCAAGCTTCCTGCTCCGACTGAACTCAGGTATTTATTTTTTTTTATAAAACATCATTGCTAATGCAATTCGATTTAAGTCCCCCCCCAAAATGCATTGCACTGAGAAGCCATTTTGTGTATTCAAGACCTATGAATATCAAACCGTTTTTCAGAGGTAATTGATCATATGTTTGAGGGGAGCAAGGCATCAATTTCATTGCAGGGAAATTTGTATGGAGGTGTTTTTAAAGTGGATGGATTTCACAATGTAGACGAAGGCAGAGAGGCAGGCTCAAAGAAACTCCACTATAAAATCTCTGAGAAGTATTTCCAACAGAATGGTGGGGTTAAATAATACTTGTCAGTATTCAGCAAGAGTAGAAACTGAAAATATATCATCAAGTCAATCCTGACAGGGTTGAACCAGATGGAATAAGATACTATTTCAAGTAAACTGCTGATCTCCAAGGTGCTTAGTCAGAGCCGACTACCAAACACATTTTTGACAACTTCTACCAAAATGACTCTCTCCTTTGAACAGGATTTGCATGTGAATTGGCAAAACTGTGGCTAACACACTTGTCACATTTCATCTTGTATAGAGCACCATTGTGTAAAACATTTTATCACTTTCTCTTGCTGTGTACTACTGCAATTATACTCGAAAAGTTCTGCTTTTTATAAAATATATAACAGCCTTTATTTGCCTTAAAAGACGTTTATTGTCACAGATAACTAGTTTTGTTTAGGCGTGGAGACAAGTAAACAAGATTAATTGCACTGATAGACATATTGAGTCATATAATATTACTTTTTACTGTAAGTCAGTACAGATGTGTACTGACTAAAGAGTGTGCTAGTGCAATAACCTTGACTAGAGTTAGAACTCAAAGGATGTTTTAATGCATTGGAACAAAATGGAGGCAGTGAAGCAAGGACGAGCTATCAAGAGTTGGCTTCCCTGGCACTCTTTCAAAGCCCACAATAAAGCTTGAGACCCTCCATGCCATGAAACTAAAGCTTTAATTTGTCATTGTATGCAGTGCCAGCAAAACATGCCAGCAGAGGAAATAAATAAGTCACAAATGAGTTCCTCTAAAAAGAGCCACAGCGTATAGAAGTGAGTAGAAGTAATTGACAAAACGTTCCTTAATAGGCTTTTCATCATGGCTGATTGCAATGGCGGCTGAATTTCTGCTACCACGTCAATTAGTAAAACTTTTCTTTCTCTCGCCCTCTTTCAGCTCTGAAAAGACTCTATGAAATTGCCACCGCCCAGCAGGAAAAGAAAAGCCTTTTATTACACTTGCCTTTCAAACAGGCTGTCGACAAAACAAGTTTTCTGCCTTCAGCAGCGAGCTATTTAGGACCTGAGAGGGAGGAAGACACAGCAGTCACAGCATCTTTCCAAAAAGGCATGAGTTGGGTGTGACAGCATTTGTATCAATGGCTCTTTTTCCTATATGGTGCTCTGAAGATAACCTCTGAACCTTCTTTTCTCTCCAGAAGACTGTTAAGTTTGCTAAATCAACTAGATGGTTACATCAATTTCCATTAATGTCCAAATATATTGTTAAACTTCATATTCTACCAGAGTTTAAACTAACGTCTTTGTCTGTTCTTTTGCACTACTAATTATTAGCTCAAGGATATAAACATGAAAAGATACTTTCATTCAGAACTGAAACCAAGTCATAAGGACAGGAGGCATGAAGACTGAGAGTTTGACCAAACTAGCACAGTAGAGAATAAATCATTTCAGCCGAACCAAGGTTAGATTTGACAGAAATGGAATATTTGAAGATCAAAGCATTCACAGGCAAAATAAAATGGATTGCACATCTGAATTTACCCATCTGCTCCTTCTTTCCTTCTTTCTTTCTTTCTTTGACTTTCCTTGGCAGATGAGGTTGCAGCATCAGGATCAGCATTGCTCTGTTTAATACTAAAAACAGGTGCCGCCATGTAGACAGTATGTGTGTGTGTACATGTGTGTGTACGTGCCCACATGTGTCACAGACCCCTGCACCCCTGTGTCTCCGTACACCCCGGCAGCTCAAAGCGGGCAGAGAGTGCTGATGGCATTAGGCTGCACTGGGGCCAGGGAACCAGCTGGCCACCAGCTCTCAGCAGCCCTCCCAGCCCTGGGACAAGCATGAAAGGGCCCCTCAGACCTCTGGGGAGTGCTTAGTGTCTTGTCGGCCATTGTGGCCCTAATGGTCCCCCGCAGTCACACTCAGCATTCATAGCTGGCCATTATATTGGACCGAAACCAATCGCTTTGCCACGCCTGTTGGAGTCAAGAGGGGACGTAGCCTCCTGTTGAAACTATGACAGCGGGTAGAGCTCGCTCCGACTTGGAGGCGGGACTCTATGATTTAGGTCTCTCTAGCTCTGTCACTTCTCTTCTAGTTTCTTTCTATTTTCTGATCTCTTTTGTCTCCCCTCCACTCCTCCCGCCCTCTCTCTCTTTCTTTTTCTCTCTGGTCAGCTGCTGGACTGTATGGGGTTGACAGGGCCCTCCAGGCCCACCAGTAGCCACCACCTGTCCACCTTCCAGAGGATGAAGGGTCACACAAAGACACAGCGGACATCCATAAGTCTGGAGGGCAAAATAAGATCCTGAGAGGCTGCTCTGAGCCCTGAGCTAAATTGATTTTTCACACTTTTTTTACAAGCTAATGATCATTCACTTTGATTTAAGTCTGTTTACAAAATACATTTTTGCATTACATATTTACAAGAACTCATTTAGAACCGACACAAAGGAATAGGACACAGGACAAAACAAGTGAAAGCTATGTAGACAGTAATGTATCATAACTACACTTTTGATTCCTGTCTGTCTTTATTGTAATTGTAATTTTTTCATTGAGGCTGATTAAAAGCTCACAACAGGGTGCCTGATAATAGCATTGTTACATTACTAGAGAGTGCAGAGACAATGACATGCAAGTGGAACAGCAAAATAACCTCAGCAAAATCACACAAACAACAAGGCACAGCTAACAGCTAACGTGCAGCGGTTCTTTAGTGTACAAACCACAAATCTACAGTCTCAAAGTCACCCCATCAAAGCTGTTATCAACTGGGCGGCGGAGCACTTTGATGTCCCAACTGTCTCTCAGGTGCACGGGGGCCAATTAGCGCGAGTACTCTTTGTGCAGAGGTTGTATACAAGTGACCTGATGCTAGATGTCACAGTGAGTTCAAAGGGCTGACAGTGTCAAAGAAAGTCTCCGTGGGGGCTACATGAGTGAGAGTACAGCCTCTGCTATGCAAACACAACCCCCCACCCCCCTACCCCCCTCAAGCCCTAGAGCTCCAGGCAGGGGAACAATATTATGTCGAGCCAGTGAATCTTTAATGCAGAAAGGAGGAGACGTGCACGTACACACACACACACACACACACACACAAACACCAGAACACACAATTCTCCCAAACGTGAAAGTACACACATAAAGACACACACGCACAAAGAGATGAGGGGAAGACTTTAAAGATTAATTCAGGTTTGTGTGCAGGGAGGCAGGTAAAGTGTGGATTGAAAGCTAGAGAGTGGAGAGAGATTTTGTCTATAGGGAGGAATGATGGGAGAGTCAGAAATACAGTTTGAAAAGTTGGGTAACTCATATTGATTGAACACATGGCTTCAATTCAGAAGTGCAGAAAGGGAAAACTTTTTATTATCTTTCACTGTAGTGCGCCTTGTAGAATTGTGCAGCAGTAAATGTCATTTGAACCGGGATACATCCTAAATATCCTGATAGGACTTAGTAAACTGAGGTGCTTATATTTTAACGATCTGGGACTAAAATTTTGCTCTGTGGCCCAGACTAATGAAAACAATTTGTCTCGTGAAATACCAGTAGTCCTGCTACATGGGGAGCCATCAACAAAGTCCCATTTTGGTTTAGGACCTTCATCCAAGACTTCAATTGTGTAACCTCTAAAAGACTTTTTTGCTGCCATTGTTGATTTCATTTTTCGAAAATACCTCAGCAAAAACAAATCTTGTGTTGAGATTGTTGTCACGTGAAAATGCAGGCAATAAAACTTCACACTTGTGTTTGGATTTCTTTGAACAACTGCTGTCTGGTGCGGTATTCAAAACTAAGGGACGTATGAAAGTGTTTGCTGTGTTCGCACCCACCAGGGACATATGGAGGCTAAAACTGGTAAGTTAAACGTAGAGCAGAAAGATCAGGGACCAATCAGAGTTGACCATTTGATAGATTAGGTGAGAAGTAGGAAATGTTATCTACCTCAGATGTCAACATCATTAGTACAAAATAATATGCCACAGGGATGTGATGCTATGAAATTAATTATTAATATCTTTTGTGAGAATTTAGCTGTCTCTGGTTTGAGTATTGCTCAACATGTGAAAACAGTTGGGTAATGTCCTCTGTGGCTTTAGAGGGAGCCTTCTAAAAATGAATGTGATGTAATCAGGGTTATGTTGGCTTGGGCTTGAGACTTGGAAGTTTTTAACAGAAAGTCTGCGTTACAAACTGGGATTGTGAAGTTTGAAAGATGTGGGTGTTTACGGTCTAACTGGGCGCCTGTGGCTCGGCAGGTAGAGCCAGTCATCCACTGATTGCAGGGTTGGTTCTAGTCAGGCTCCTCTTGTCCACGTGTCAAGGTGTCCTTGGTAGCCCTGGTAGCTTGCTGCCATTTGTGTGTGTGAACGAGATGCAAATTATGTAGCGTTATATAAATGCAGTCCATTTACTATTAATGATGAATTATTCAATTACATCAGGGAAACTGAAGGTTCCAGTGTGTACGGGCCTCAAATTAAATTAGGGACTTTAAATAAGGACAGCTCAACATCTAATGCATTTTGACAATTCTTTTTTAATCTGTCTCTTTTGTGACCCCCCCAACTTTATGGAAGTGCAAAAGAAAAGTCAAGTAAGTGGCCATTTAATGAACTTATTGTGGATTCTCAGGAAAAAACTAAGTTGTCATTTTAGTATAATGATACCTTGCTTCAGGGGGAACAAAAAGGGTAAGTAATGGTAGGGTCATCATGAATTATTGAAGCATTCCCACTAACTTCTCAGCATGATGCACCACGGGCACAGAAATAGTAACTCGTATGTAAGTTATTAGAAATCAATTAGTTACTATTCTTTTGCCACTCAGCAGCAGCAGAGTTAATCATGAAGGATTTCATTAAGGCATTGATCAATTTTTGGATTAACATCTATCTAGTAACCGATCATTACATACTGTTTCATCAATATAGTATCTCAGAGTCTGTTCTCCAGTAACTTTTTTTTTAATCTACTTCAAAATCCTCCACTGAGAGTTATTCAGGAAGAAATTACTGCATTAACGATTCTTTAGAGTTCATCTTTATAGTTAATTTGTCCATCTCTTGCTCTACATGTATGGTGACTACTCAACATTTAGTGTACCATATTGTTAAGTGTGACCAAAAGTAGTAATACTGTCTTAGACATTACGTCTGACTCATAAATACATCCAACACCATTTTTTTGTGTTTAGAGATGGAGTCCTTTCACAGTGACATCCACAGAGGTGCAGTAACTGTTTTCTTGTGAGACAGCAGCACGCAGTCTTGTTTACGTCCTTCACACACCAATACAGTACAGTGTGTGTGTGTGTGTGTGTGTGTGTGTGTGTGTGTGTACTGGAGGGCTGCAGCAGACTCATTACTGAAAATACTGGAACCTGAGCACATCAAGAGACGATAACACACGGACTAGTTCAAACTTGACCTACAATGATATAAACACACACACATGAACACACACACACACACACACACACACTTCATGTTCCCTCTCAGCAGCGTGGATAGGATGTTGGCCCCCTGCAGCATTACCTGCAGCCAAGTCAGAGGGTAGCATTAAATTTCAACATGCTTTCGCCGGCCCTCCCATGACCCAGGAAGTGTTTAGTATTCTGCTCACATAACAAACACCAACAACTCAAGTGCACACAGTCCATCCCCATCCTCCAGTCTGCTCACTGTGTGGAAAAATATTGTGAATTCTAGCCTATGTGCATTTGTTTAGTGTAAAAACAGATATTTTGCTGTTAGCCAAAGGCATTTATGTTGTGCATAAAGTATTTGTCTGTTTACGTCTGTCTCTTTCTCTCGCTCCTCTTTTCTTTTGAGGTTCAAGGACGCGGCACTCAGTGACAGCACGGAGAGAAACTGCCGTGCCATCCCTCAAAAAAAAATTTCTCCCATTATTAAGTGTCCTTTTCTATAAAACATTCCTCTACCTTCTGCAATGAAGTAAGGAAAATAAATAACAAGGCAGGAAAAAGCCTGCGGGGGGAAGTGACACAAAGGTTCACGCCAGTCCCCGGAGAATGAAGGGAGAAGAAGAAAGAATTGAAGGTAGAGGAGAAGTGAGAGAGCTGAGGAGAGAGGGGTTAGTGGAGGGAGACAGGGTACAGAGAGTACAGAGGCTTGATAGTTGATGATGTGTGTTTGTTTGTTGTTGAGGACTGAAAGAATGTGAATACAGAAAATAAAATCAAAATGAGACAAAAAAACATGAAGGATGGTTCCAGTTTGTTGTAACTTGTGTCTTATTTTTGTGGTTTTGTCCATTGTATCTATCGGTAATGATAACATTGTACTCACAAAACTGTTACGTAACTGTAACTGTTAAGATCTAGGAACATAGCAACGCCG
The DNA here is from genome assembly GCA_002120245.1 of Maccullochella peelii. NCBI lineage: Eukaryota > Metazoa > Chordata > Actinopteri > Centrarchiformes > Percichthyidae > Maccullochella > Maccullochella peelii. The sequence goes on from LKNJ01002065.1 coordinate 9,685, forward strand.
TTACAATAAAGTCCAACCATGTAAGAGACGATCAGACAGGTTGTAAACAAGCAGTTTAGTCATATTATCTAATTCCCTTTATTTGGAGGTGAATTCACGCAAGTAAGTCCAAAAATGTTAGTAATAATTCCTTATTGTGCACACAGCTACGGTAAGTATGGTAGGTTGGCCTATAAACAGTTATGGCTGTTTAAAACAGACAGTTTGGGTAATCATTTTACTATTCACCTTTGTTTTCTCTTCCAAATAAGTTTGGCAAACCTGTCTGATCGTTTGACAGCTCCAACGGGATTCACAGACTCCTCTTTCATTGCTGCACTAGTAGATCTTAGCAATTAACTTGGTGAGTAGACAGCCATCCTTATCCTTTAAAATTTGAGCATGCGAGCTCCTTCATTGTGTTCATTCTTGATATTTTGTCACACAAATCCTTTAAAATGTGAAAACCAGAGGCGAAAGAAGTATTCAGATTTTTAAATTAAGTAAAAGTAGCAAGACAACAGTGTAAAAGTACTCCATTACAAATAAAAGTCCTGCATTCAAAATCTTATTTAAGTACAGTAAAAGTACATTAAAGTATTAAGGCATTAAAGCAAACCTAAATTGTAAATCTAACCAAGAGGAGGACTGAGAAGAAGAAGGGTAGAGCAACAAATGCATACATAACTGAGGAAATGAGGGTAGAATGTATAAATGAAGAGAGAACACACACAGAAAGAGAACTCAGTGCTGCAAATAATCGGGGAAGCTTGTTCCTTCGCTCCCAGAGAAGTAATACGATATTATGTCTTGTTGTGGCAGCAACCAATGATCATGGTGACGAATTTTCAAGAACGTTATAACATAAACCAACTTTTTGGCAACTTTTTTCCTTGTGTTACGATATGATTGGTTTTAATTTCACCTGTATAAGTCGGACAGTGCACACATTAACATTGGGGCAAAGAATCAATATCATGCCCTTTGTTAAATGGAAATACTGAGAAGTAAGTGAAATATCCTTAGATAGCTTGAACAGATGTACATAAAAGAGCGAAGGTATGGTGTTGACACACAGTTTCTCATACAAACTCCTTTGCTATGTGTTCCTCTGTTTTCTGTACATCATCCTGTATTTTTCTCTATTCTTCACCATAACCTTTTTGTGCATGTCTGCTGCAACTGTTCTTGATATTTTCTTTTTTATACATGCTGTTTTATGAACAGTCTGTACAGTATGAAATATTATACTATGTGATATTTATTGTGTATGCTGGTGTGGTTTCCAGTGCATTTATTTCTGTTCATAACTGGAATTACATTTGAATCTTTGGGAGCATGCTCTCATATTTCTATTTACTTATTTATCAGGGCTGCAGAGCTGATGCAGCCTGGCAAAGAATCCATTCTGTCTAGCAGGGAGAAAGGAGGGAGAGGAGGCACTCATGAAGATTTCAGCAGACCTCAGTACCTTTGAAATAGTTCTTTTCAAAAGCACCATGGCGTGTATCCATACATATTTCATTGTGCATGCTCAGAGAGGCAATGGGAATTATTTATGTGGTCCAAGAAGAGAGGGAGATAAAGGAAAAGAGAGATAAAGAAAAGAGACAGAGGCTAAGAGGGAGAGAGACAGGTCTGACGCCATTCACGCCAAACTTCATCACAGATTACGCAGGGAAGAAGCCAGAGAGATACGTGCTCAACTAATTAAATGTCTAAATTAAGTCATTAAGTCTGTGGCCTTTTTTTATCCAATCGCCTCTGGTTAAAAATAATTAAATCTCCCCTAAGTTTTGCTCTCACGCTCTCTCCCTCTTCCCTTCTTTCCTCTCCACGCATTTCTGCGGCTTTGTTTCATAATATAACTAAAAAGATGTCGGCAACAAGCCCAAAAACACTGCTGCATGCCACTTGTCTCTGACTGAGGGTGATTTGTGTGTAACGCTGGCATTCGTACAATCAATCATGCGGTTTGATGCTGCATGGTCTTTGCTCAGCTCAAGCAGAGTGAACAGGCCACTCTCACAACATGTCATTAAAACAGCGGCTGCAAAGACAAGCTCTAGGAAAAAGGTGGGCGTAGAAAAATTAAATGTGTGTGTGTGTGTGCATCTGAATGTGCTTGGCGAGTGTGTGCATGTGGGTGTTTCGTGGTGAATGTGTGAAGGCATGTGGGGGAGGGATTAGTGAGCACAAGAGGTTGAGCATCTGCTGACATCTAGACAACTTGTCAAACCTGTGACTCTGCATGTGTGTGGGGGGGGACAGGGACACAGTATGTGTGTGTGTAGATGTACTGTAGGTCCCTGTGCATTCCTCCATGGTGTGGGAACATTGTGATGTCGACATCTGCTCGGGTTGCTGCAGTTCTACCTGGTGTCAAGTCTCGGAGGTGGCTTGTTTTGCCAACTTGACACGATCCCAGCAGGTTCTTTACTTCCATCTCTTAGCTCAGCACAAACGAGCAATGAAATACACTCTTTCTTTCTTTTCCTCTCTGCCGCACACTCTCTGTTTGTATGTTCCTTCAATCACATCCCATCAGGCCTCAGAGCAAGCTTTGATAGCTATTCTCCTGATTCAGAATCCGTCTAAATTTTTTCATCAGAGGTACATCTGGAGGCTCGTAACTAATTCTGTCTTCTTCATATATATATTTTGTTTGCATCAGAAAATACTTTAAAGCCGGAATGAACTCACAGAGGGATGCTAAATTTGTCAGTGCTGTTACACTGAAGAAGCCAAATCATTGTGCACCACGCGGGCATGACGTTAATTTATTGAGTGGTAGGGAACGAGACAAAAGGATAAGGATATGTGTGTGTGTGTGTGTGTGCAGAGAGGGGGGGCATATTTGTCAATTAGTATGCAAATTCATGCGGGTGCCTCCTTCAGATATCCAATCAGGCTGTCACCTCAGCAGGGGGTGTGATTATGAAGTCCGTATGAAGTGTGGCTCTTATACTGCTATGCAAAATAAGGGAGGGGGCAAGCTAGGGACAGGATGGCACACTGTTTAGATGACCCTTCATTGTTTGATGTTTCAGATCAGAGATGTACATGTACATGTGATCTTCATATGACGACTGATGCCACCTCTGTATAAGGCCAGAATACATAAAAGGCATTATTGTTTACCTCAAGTGTGCTAGCTTTAACACTTTTTGTCATTTCCTGCCTTTACCACTTGCTTATGCTCCACATATCACCGTATTGTAATATTTTGAGATAGAAAATGGATAGAAATGTATGATAAGGACATTTATAGGTAGAGGATCTCTTTTTTTTTAAAATTCATTAAACCACAAAAAGTATCTATGGTGTCTGCAGTTCAGCATCTCTCTTTGCTGCCACCTTCTCTTTATCACTCACTCCTCCTCTCTATTTCTTCCTTTGTCACTATGTGTCACTTTGCCTGAATCAGTCGTGGGCATACCTGCATCAGATGTATACACCTCCTGTGTGTGTGTGTGTGTGTGTGTGTGTGTGTGTGTGTGTGTGTGTGTGTGTGTGTGTGTGTGTGTGTGTGTGTGTCACGGCCGTCACCGCTCACTCTGCCTGTCACAAGGGGAAATGGCTCGTGAGAGATTAAAGCTTTGTCTTGTCATAATGAAAGGTTAGAGCAATGGAGAGATCTGAGTCCAATGAAACGAGAGGGACAAGAGAGACAGAGAGAAAGAGAGGGAGAGAGAGAGAGGGAGGGAGAAAAGGAAAAATAACAGGGGCGGTGGAAAATGAAGATCAGAGGCACTCAAGCATCGCCCCGGTGGAGTCTCGCCCTTTTTCTCCATGAATTCAATCAGGTGAACGACAGACTGCCACTGACAAATGTTACCTCTGAGTTCTCTTTCTCTATCTTTCCCCTCTTCTATTGTTAAGCCCATGGATCAAGGGGTAAACACTTGTCTATCTCCACTGGATGTCTGTACAGAAATTGCAATTACAGAAAACAAAACAAAGCCCATTTCCACACAGAAATGCAGCACCAAGACCTCACATGCATTTTTATTGTGTCCTTCAAAACAGCCTTAGTCCTTATTTTAAAAGATAAATGTAGAATATTTCATCTGATCTTTTGAGATGCATGTTGTTATGTTATGTTATGTTATGTTATGTTATGTTATGTTCCAAGATTCTCTGGCATTTCTTTGGCTTTCATCGCCCTGCCAAAATATCATATGAGCCCTCTAATAGTATACCACAGCTCCCCCTAGTGGAATGGAGAAATCAAATCAACCATGAGGACATTGGCTCTTTGCCTCAGTTCATCCCAAACCTGCTGTAATTTTGCTGACAGTTGCTTATTGAGGTATTGAGATAGATTTTTAACAAGTGTGAATCAGCACTGCACTCACTGTTTTTATTCCAAAGTTAAAAAAGTTGTAGCAGCTATTTTCGGTGTAGCAGTAAAACTTAATTTGGATCATGAAAGTCTATAGTTACAAAGTACTACATTTTATGACAGTAATCATTTATGCTTTGAAAATATAAAGCAATGAATATGCCTTTTTATGTGGTTGCCATTCTACCATTTTACCAATATTGTTTTTTTATGGCAGTAACAGCAGTAACTGAAGGACTCTATCAACAGATATCAGCAGTGACCGTAACAAAAGCTACCACAAAGATTACCAGCATCACTATTCACTCACAAAGTGTTGTGCACAGGCTGGGGCTGCAAATGCAAAAGGGGCACTTCTTCGAGGCACAGGGTTAATTTTTTGCCCTAAGGGCTGACACCAGAGCGGCACTTGAGCTAAACACAGGGACATTTGGGACGACCAGAAGGGCACTTGGACAGACAAGAGGGGCACTTGGAGCAAGTGTCAGAGGGACACTTGGTGGACTGTAGTGCCCCTCCACTGTGACAGTGGGGAAAAATTTTTAAAATGGAGATGTTCCAATAGGGCACAGATATATCCAGGTTAAATAAAGGTTTGCAAACATAACACACTAATAGTATATGGTAGCACAGCTACACAGCTGTTAAGGCCACTGACTTTTGCACCATGCCACTTTGGATTTATGATATGGTTTATGTTATATATCACAACAGCTTCAGTGTTAAAGCTAAAGGCTACTCCCTTTAAACCAGCGACTTTATGTTCAGAGGTGATTTATGTCAAATATGACGTTCATTTCATTCAGGAGTCCATTTCCCATACATGGGCCTTTTAGTTTGAATATCTGTATGTTGATGAGGGAAAAGGATGAGACTGTGACAGCAGCCTTGAAAGTCAATCAACGCTTGCTCTTTCAAATAGATTTTGCTGTCACCTATAGACATATACAGTATATGTAAGGGAATTTAAGGTCATTGTATTTAAGCATTTGACCTTGCATGTGTTATTCAGCATCTCTGAATGAGGACTTCTCTTTCCATCACAAGCTGATAGAGGAGTAATTTACTATTCAAGAACAGCTGAAGGGCAGAACATCATTCATCATCTTCCCTCAGCACCCCGAGGATGATATTCCCTGCAGTGTCTGAGACTAAAACATATACACACATGCATATGCAAGCACACACTAGCTCATGTAAGTACGCACATACACAAACACACACCACCACCACAGCACCTTAGGAGATTAGGAGAGGAGGAGGAGGAGAAGACTGTGTGTCAGAACAGCTAGAGAGATACCTCATGTCCCAAAATGCCTCAGGCTTTGTACCGGGAAGCGAGCACTTCCAGACCTCCAGCTGGATCCAGATTCCTGCTGCGCTTCTGGGCACATGGCACCCACAACAATGCTCTTAAAATCACAAAAGTCACAAACAAATGAACTATGGCAATTGAATTACATACTAATCTGTAATGTGTCTCCCTCTACACAATCCTAACTGACTGGAATCAATGAACATCATGCCGTTTCAGTAAGCATTTTTATGTAGCATACAAAATATGTCAAGCAGTCAACTAGTCTGATAATATGTTTACCTTGGCTGTGCATGCAACTCACAGCTGTAAGTCAGTTTAGAGCAGTATTTAAATCTCCTCTCCCCCAAGGTAATCTGTTTATTTTGGGAGGAGAAAGATGCATTTGACATCTTCTGTTGCTGCCATTACTTCTTCCAGCATTTTTGTTTGTTTTTTCCATTTCCTTTCATGGCTAGTGCAAATTGGCCTTCCCAGCATCAGCTTAGCGACATGGGAACCCAAACAAATTTGTATAATGCATTGGCCACCACTGGCACCGTAGCTAGCATGAGTGGCTAAAAAGAGAAAAGGCTGGCTGTTGTCTCTTCTATTCTGCTCTGTACTGGCATTACTATTTTACAAGCAAGCAGGCTCATTACAGAACCATATGCTTGGTAACGATGAAAGCTGTGGGTGCATCCCTTGTATGAGCTGGGATGCTTAAATTATTAAATACACCGCCGAGGCTTGATTCAGATGTGGCAGGCAGCCCAGTTCTCACACACACATACACACATGCAGAAATGAATAAAGGCGTGGGGGAAAACTTCAAACACCTTTCCTGTGCATTTAGTGTAATGAACAATGCCTTAATTGAGATTGGCTAATTACCCAATTTCAACATAATTAATATGATCCTAATTAGCATATGTAAATGGGACGTTGCATAATTGAGAATCCCAGTTTTGAATTAGATGGCTCTAAAGTGAACCCGCACGTGAAAAGGTACAAAGCAGCTATTAAGAGTTTGATGCCGCATTAAAACAGGCCATCATTCAGTGTGCGCTGATGAAACTCTCAGCATCATGCAGATGTTCAGAAACATTATGGAATGTTGTTGATTATTGTTGATATGTTTTTGGGACATCGCTAATTAGAAGTCATTATCTACTTATCACTTTTGTGCCACTACTTAAACAGAAATGAAAACAATCTTGGTGCTTGAATTGCCGTTCATCTACAAAAGGCAAGCGACGGTGATGTGCACATTCAGCATTCAGCTCATCTGTGTCCTTGGAGCTTTGTCAGCAAATGTGCCCCTGCAGCCAAGATGTTCTCAATAAGATGGTGTAGTTATTATTATGGAAAATGCATATTTGGCTGTGTGCATTGCTAATCAATTAATGCAAATGCCGCTGTTAATAGCGTACATGCGTGTCAGTATGTGAAGCATTGACTGGTTGCCCATATTATGCTAATAAAGAACCATTACACACAAAACAGAGAAATAAATTAAAAGATGTCTCTCTCTGTCAAAGGTTGAAAGCCAGTGAAGCAATACACAAACTCAATACACTTATATAAAACACGCATTCCTTACATATGATCTTAAAGTATTACATTTAAATCTGAAATTTCTTTTATTTGATGCATTAAAGTGCTTTTTTGCTAAATGTATCAGTATTAATGCACACGTCTCATGTGCAGCAAATAAATATTGAACATTCTGATACAATATTGTCTCCCAACCCAGTTTGTACCTGATGCTGCCTAACAATGGGTTGTCTGACCCCTCAGTGGTGGAATGACATGTTGTCCTCGATGTGAGCTAATATTGATCTGGTAGCAAGTGGCAGTTGACTGAGCGGGCCTGGAGGGCAGCAGTAATGGGAGGGCCAGGGGGCGTGAGGGGGCAACCGAGCACCTGGCTTACCCAGCTGGTAGAGAGGCTCCTCAGGCACACAGAGGACCCTGGCTGGCTGGCTGACACCCACGCTGGGCCACACACACACACACGTACACAGATAATACACACAGCATAGACAGAAATGCACATACTCTTTTTTTCCGTCTCTCTCTTTGGCTCTCAGTCACTCATACACTCCAGGCCCTGTCCAGACTTGTGGCATCAGTGCTGTCAGGACACAGGCCTCCACGTTGGATTCAATCAGCAGCATTGTCAGTCAATGGCACACACACTAACATACACACACAGGTCGCCGCTGCTTTCCGCCTTGGCAGAAGGGGAGCATGTTGTCCTTCCAGTGTGATTTCCTCTTCTCTCCCGCCTGCCATCGCCGTTCCCTCGGCCCTGTCAGCTTTGCCCCCTCTCCTTGTCAGCAGCCATATGGCTACCCCCC
>LKNJ01002065.1:17674-69392 GCA_002120245.1 Maccullochella peelii
CCCCCCAATGTCATCCCCTAGACTCCTTCCCCATGCCTCATCCCCGTGTTGGAGCTTCACTGACAGCTTTAAATGCACCACTCAGCCTCAGGATCACTGGATGTGCTATACTATACTATAATTTATACAGATGATACAGAGACATTTCTTTGTGTGATTGCGACTTTTTTTTTTTTTTCAAAATATCCTCAACACTCCAACACATTTCTAGAAAAAGCAAAACTACTATTGCGTTAAATGTCTGCGAGAAATGGTCTCTAACAAATCTGACAGGTGCTTGCTGAGATGAAGTTGTTAATGTAGTTGGATTCCTTTAGCCCCAAGTGAAGAAAACATCGCTTTTACTTTAAGAAACCAAGTCTTCAGATATCTAGTTTAACACTACTTTATGAATGTTATGTGCACATACAACATCTCCTTCTAGTATAAGAACATAAAATAAGCAAAAAAAACATTTAGTAGTTTCTACTTTAAAACTTTAAAAGCTGTTTCAAATTACAACTTAATTTAATTTACAGTAACATTATTTACTGCATTTTCAAAATTGACATAACAGCTCACAATTAACCTATCCAGGAACCACTCCACTGTATCTAAGAACTGCTCCGTGTAATAATATAATCAGACCTTTCATTCAAAGTATGCAATCCATAAGAAATAAACAAAATGATTTTTATTTTGTTTGTCTGTATTTTAACTTAACCCGGACCAATCAAAGTGATCTTTCCACGACAGCTAAGTTTAGCACTGAAATGCAAGAACATTAAAAGCAAATATCTTTGCTTTCTTTGATTAACACAAGGCCCATCTACCTACTAGATTTATTTCATTTCAGCATCTCATGGCATTCATCAGCGGATGGAGTGTGTTAATAATGGATGATGAAATCTATGTGATGTGGCTAAAAGCTTTGGAAGAGATCTAGTAAGTGGACCTGGAGTTAACAATTCTTTGTTAAACTATTTTAGTCAAGATTAAACTTTCAAGCACACCTGCTGGAATCTTTTATTATCCAAAGTATATGTAGGACATAAGATGCAGATTTTGTGTTGAACAGGCATGTCCATTTGCCTATTGCCTGTCTCTCTCGCTCTCTCTCTCTCTCTCTCTTTATGGGACTGTACTCTGGAACTACGATCAATCTGGGGCCCTGTGGGGACAAGTGTGAATGTGGGTGTGTGTGCACTCATGACTGTGTGCGCATGTACTTTTGTGTGATGGGAAGCAGAAAGTGATGGAACACCATGGCCCATACAGTAATAAAGAGTGTGTGATGGGTGACCCCGAATCTCTCTAGTCTAAAAGACATTACGAGAGGGAGAGAGAGAGAGAGCGCAAAAGAGAATGCCTATGCTACCATTGCCGGCCGACAAATCTGCCGTCAAGACCAAGGGTTGTAAAAATGTGATGGCTAAAAGCTAATGTCAGAAGTTATGTAGAGCTGTCATCTGCTATTAGAGAGGATTATTGCCGTTGTCTTGACTCCGAGAAGGACAGGGTGAAAGGAAAGAAGAGCAGGGCAATAGTGAGAGAGACCCACAAGAGAGAGCGACAGAGAGCATACAAAAGAAAAAAGGTCTTGTTGACAAGAGACTAGTCAAAATAGTAAAAGAGTGGAGAGCAAAAGACATTTTGAATGTTGAATGGTGACAGGCTGAAGACTGCAGCACATAAACTTTAAACTGCACTGATTAACACTCATGGCTGAAGGCATCGAGCTCTTAATAACTGTCATAGTATATCAGACCAAGACTGACTGATTGCTGGTAACAAGATCCTTAAGTCTTAATGGCCTCACAACTAGTCCCAGAACTCAATAGTGAGTTTTAATCCCCTAAAGCTCAGGAGTAATCAGGATAGAAAAGATTTTATCTCATGCAATGAAGCAGACAAAGGATGATTATCTTCAAAACACTTTAAATGTTGGAGGAGTTACAGGAGCAGTTATACAGAATGTGTTCTCTCCTAGATGTTTATGCTTTGGCTTAGCCACTTGTGTATATGCACATATATTTATGTATTTGTGGCATTTTAACTCACCTTAAATGCCTTCAAATCAATGAAAAAGTCATCCCTAATAATTGCTTTCATTTTTCTGCCCCATTAACACCCATGACAGCATGAATTTCACTCGTCGATAGCCTTATTTTGTTGTCTATCAATCTGAGATGAAGTGCACTCAGGGAGTTGTTTTGTGATTAAGTGTTTCCAAACAATTTTTTCATGCACTTTTTTTCAACCTGCCTCATCCACTATTATCTCAGCAATTTCCTGTATTTCTCAGAATGCCTTTTGACAACACTCAGAGAAGTGGCAGAGTATAGATAGAGATACACTGTCACAAATAGTTTAACCCTTTGCATAGTTTGACATTCTGGGAAACACGGTTATTCCCTTTCTTGCATGGTAAATATGTAGCTTGCGCCAGTAGCTGCTTGGCTTAGCTTAGCATAAAGACTAGAAACTTAGGGAAACAGCTAGCCTGGCTCTGTCCAAAGGTAACAAAATCCTCCCACTAGCACCTCTAAAGCTCACTAATTTAACACATCTTATATCTTATCTTATCAATCTATTGCCGACAATTCGCCACTTATGTGCCAGACTATTTCTTGCCAGTTATTTCCTGGAGTCCCGACTGGCTGCCTGGCAATTGGCATTTTGTCATTTTTACACTTAAACAACATGTTAATTAGTGAGCTTTGGAGTTACTGGTAGGCAGATCTTTTTACTGTTGACCAGAGCCAGGCTAGCTGTTTCCACCTGTTTTCAGTCTTTAAGTTAAGCTAAGTTAACTGGCTCCTGGCTCCAACTAGATATTAACCACACAGACATGAAAGTGGTATCGATCGTCTCATTCAACTGTCAGCAAGAAAGGGAATTACCATTTTCCCCAAATGTCAAACTCTTCCTTGCCAGTGGGGCAGTCTTTACAAACTCATGCTGTGTAGCCAAGAACTGTCCAAACCCACACAACTTAATTTTAAATTTCAGTGGAGATCCCAAATATGTCAGGCTGAAGTTTGGGGAAATGTATAAAAACTATGCACAAGTCTTGGGTTCTAATATTTCACTCCACGTAAACATAATGAGCTTCAAGATTAACTGGAACAAGCTGATATAGAATATAGGTCTTTATGTGATACTGTCAGACTACTACAACTACTTAAGGTGAAATAAAAGGGCAATGTTGTATGTTAAAGGGTTAAGAGTGCTAAATGATTTACATGTATTAGATAGAATCTTTCCTTCAATTTAATCAAGGATGCAAAATTGGACTAGTAAAGCCAATTACACTCCCTAATTTAAAGAATCCCTCATCCTTGAAATAGTCTTTAATGTAGCCATATAGCTCCATCCATTGTGGCGAAACCCTATAAAGAACAAGTTTTAATTGAATCCCATTTACTGTTCTGTTGATTCCATTAAAGCTGCCAGCGAAGCACTTTTCTCCCTCCATGACCAGCTGCCTGTCAGTCATTATCACCCGCCACATTCCAGTACCAGCTAATACATAAAAATGACAGTAAATCCACTAAAGGTCTGGAGCACAGGAGCCATAAAGTAAATCTGCTTTATGTTTACTGTGCTTAGGGGGGGCAGGGCCAAAGGGAGTTTGAGGGCACTAAATCTGAGAGGGTGCTGAGGGGGAGTGAAGCAGGGGGCATCAATCACATCAGTGTACACATATGTAAATGTACACACACATACACACACACACACCCATGAGGGAGGAAAATGGGAATCTTAATACATGGACTGTAAGATTAATGGTTACTAATAATGACAGCTGCCCATTACGACAGTCGAGCAAATAGAGTACACACAAATACACACCCTTGCACATACAACACTGGTAGCACCCTATCATCTGTCAAATCACGTTTGATTATCATTCCCCACTCCTTCACACATACACACACACGGTCACGATGTTGACATCTGCAGCTCGGTGTGTGCGAACAGAGAGGAGCTCGAAGGCATCAGTGCGTGTGCTGTGAAGTCTCCCACCACGACTGTTTCTGATAGTTATGTTAATGGGTCACATATGGGCGTGACAAATGAACTTTGCAGTGACACAAATAACTGATAAGAGTTACTCACAGACGATAACATGGGTGTGGGGTGTCATCGTACGTGATAGCTTGTCTGTCATTGTTGGTTTGTTTGATATCATTTAGCCACAAATGACACTGGGTTTGTATCAGAGATTTTCATTTGTGCCGACTCGTTTAGAGTGGACGTTTGTGTGATGGAACATTAGCATTAAAAGCTATAGGTGTATTGATAAATGTGTCATGTACTATGGTAAAATTCCCAATTCTTTTTTCCAATGATGTTGCTGATGCCACTTGCCTTAGAGCAGAGCAGGACATCCTTTGTATACCTGGTACTTCCATTTTCTGCATAAGCTCATAAATGTCACTGGTAGAATATGCAATAGACAACATAGTAGATGTAATGTCCACCCTGAGAGGTTGCAATACCAAGGTGTGCACAAACAGAACAGAGATGGAAATGCAATGCTTCAGCCTGCTGCAGGAGGCACATCTGAATAATGTTGCCCATATAGTAGGCTATAAAAATCAGTGGCTATATCCTAACTATGCATTTACATGATTTATGCATTATTACTCTTTTAATGCATCCTGCTGCCCACTTTATAGACGGCCGCACATTGTGGATTGTATTATCCTGTTTACATATTCGTAAGAGAAAATGCATACTCTGCATTGCAATATTATGTGGTAATCTCATATAAAAACAGAATTCAACACAGCATCATGTGTGACCTAACACAGACGTATCCCTAATGTGCCTTTGGTGCTGTTTTTGTACACTAAACATAGCGTAATCATTAATTACTAATGAACTGTACACGACATTGCTAACTCTTTGCTTGAATACATTTGCATACAGCAAGCTATGCATTGTAGCATAGTGTTTCCTGGCCCCGCTTTCTCCAGCGTAGCCGTGGTTTCCTTCAAGCTCATTAACTGGAACAATAGCCAAGCTGGCAAATACAACAAATGACTATAGGATGTGCTCGGAACAATTGCATATTTTCAAGCAACACACCCTTTGTAAAGCAAAACAAAGAGCCTCTCCTGTATCCCACTTGACATTAAAAGAGCACACAATATCAAAGTCTTTAATGGGATCCGATGATGTGCACACAGATGAATCACCAACAGCTGGATTGGGTAAGCAATGATCTTTGGAGTGTACTTGAAGCAACATGTCCGAACTAGTTTGGTTTTCTTATAAGGTGATTAAGGTTGCCATACGCCTTCAGTGCTTGGGGGAGGAAATAGATTTTTTTTTACGCAGTCATCAGAAAAAGTCTTTCTATTTGAGAAAACTTAAATCTACAGAACTCCATCAAAGACAGAACTTGGAGCAAGGCCTAAGGCTTTTCTTTGGGTTTCGCAATGCCTAGCACTTTTTCCACCCAACAAAGCTGGTCGAAGATATAAGTAAGTTAAATATTGTGTGGTGTCACATCTCACAGAGGTTTGAATTAGGCCTATACATCACTTTCCGAATCGCCAAAAGGTTTTGTTCTGTCTTTGAGACAGATATCATTAAACAATAGCTCAGAGATCAAATAAAAGAAGCTGAATGAGAAATACAGAGGCAGACTGCAAAGAGAAAGTCTCCCCTGCCTTTTGTCCTTAGTATGTCTGCGTTTGTCCTTTTGTCATGCTCTGGGTATGAGGGAGTGATGTTCCCTGTAGACAGCTGATACTGACCTTGTACATGGAAATAAGACCTGGAGAGAAAGAGTACAGCGTGTGCAGGTGAGAGCAAGAGAGACAGTGACAGAGGGAGGGAATAAATGTGTGTGTATTGTGTCTGCAGATGTGTACAGTACATGTCTCTGCCTGTTTGCCTGTCTTGTCTGTGACAAGTGTCTGGTGTGACTGCACCTCTGTGTATACGTGTGCATGTGTGGATAAGTGTGACGAATGCTTGCCATTTGTGTGTATGCTCCAATGCGCGTGCGCGTGTGTCAGCGCGTGCGAGCGAGGCAGAAATGAAAGGCAGGAGTCCCATCTGTTGTGGTGTAATGACTGTGCTATTTGGAGGCAGGAAAGGTTTGGTGCGGGAGCAGCTGGTACCTCGCCCGGTGACCTTTTAGCATTCCTCCTCTCACCATCTGACAGATGTGTCAACTCGATTATTTCAAAAGGCCCTGAATAAATAAGCGATTGTGAGAGAGCGCCGCCCGCTAACCCAAAGAGTCGACGGAACGTAGGCTCCGCGCACATACACACAGGTGAAAGTGGATGCAACGGGAAATACGCCTGCAAGCAAACACACTCTTAATACTTTCAAAGACGAAGACCGACACTAGCACATGCACAGTGAACGATACAATCGAATTCGCCTCCACTGAACAAAGTAAATGATCGCAGAGGTGAGTGGACGCATCACCCCTGTTGATGCGTCGCTCATTTCCTACTTTCCCCTCGCTCTCCTCCACTCTCTCTTTCTTTTCCTATCATCTGCTAAATAGCTGTTGAGTCGCTGGTATGAGGCTTGGTAAAAGGGGTACAATGGGGGTGAATTGAATGCCACTGTGGTTCGGGTGCCCTTGGAGCACCGCTATTAGCTGACTGTGGGTGGAGGGAGGGGGGCTGGGACCGGGTGGCGGGGGACCTCAGGTGTTGCTGGAAGGCCGCCGATGGACTCTCATTCCCTAGCGGAACCCACAGCGGACGGAAGGGAATGGGAGTCTGTTGTGCATATTGTATGTGTGTGTGTGTGTGTGTGTGTGTGTGTGTGTGTGTGTGTGAGAGTGTGTGGAGGGGCGGGGGGCTAATTGACTCACTGAGTGATTGGGGGACTGTGAAGAGGCGACCGCAATCAGACCTGCCCTGATAGAGTTTGATGCCTCCCTAAATAGTTTTCAAATGGAGGAGCAGGTGCTGTTTTTCCGAAGCAATCCCCACTGCCCGGGTGTATAAGAGAGGAAAGAGTGTGTGTTCTTGTGTGTGTGTGAGCGTGTCAGTACATGTGCACTAGTAAGACTGTATCCAGGTGGTTGTGTGGGTTTTGTGTCATTGTATGGCTCTTTTTTTATTAGAGTAGTCAGAGGGAGAGTAATCCGAATTGGTATGTGTGTGTATTTTTGATTCCATTATTGCATGTGTCCATTTTGTTTTACATTGAGGTCAACTTGACTTTTAAATTTAACACCTCCTCTCAAAATATCAAAACAAAGAATTACTCATTAAGTCATAGCTTTGATCACAGGAAAAGTAAAAAGATGACAAAAGACAGTGAATTCATACAAGAGAGCAGTGAGCGAGTACAGATGAGGCGTAAATCCCACAGGGGAGCCTCGGTTACCTCAGAATTCAATTTTGGTGGCTAAAATTGGAGAAAAGCCCTTCATTTTGTCTACTCCTCTGTGTTAAGAATGACTTGTGTTGAAAATCCTACGATGCTCTTTTCCAAAACCCCAGGGATTTTAACAGGCCTTGGGCCGTCCATCTCTCTCAGCAAGTGTGAAATGGGCTTCATCAAATCATGCCCAGTCCTCTTGATTTTACCCAGTGGATCCAAACTGAACTGGTCGGGTTATTGGGATGTCATGCTTTGAGATGTGTAGAGGCAGAGTTGGCACAGTCCATTCTCTGCCTGTTTTATTGCCTTGTTTTACATCAACTCCATATGACATGCTTTGAATAACCCACCAAGTGCTTAGGAAAATGGATTATTCAGAGAGAATTTATAACACTTCTGGCACAGGAGTAAAGACATGTGGGTGAGTGCTCCAAACATATGCAACACTCCGAAAACTGCCTAAAATTGATTTGAATTTTCAAAAGCCAGTCTGTAGCTTTCTTGACAGTCCAAACTCATATCAACCCAACCTCAGCACGGATGCAAAATTAACATCAGGGCTTTTGCCCGCTGGGTCAAGACCACACACCATAACCGTGGTCGTTCCTGGACTCCTGTCTCAGTGCTTCTGTCAGCACAGCAAGTACTCCCCATCTATCATCTCCATTGATCTACACTAATGACAGATGGCCATTATGGGTGGGGGAGACAGATTGCCTTCAGCACAGCATGGCTTCACAGGCATGTTCAGGCAGCACAGACTGTGCGTGTGCTCTCTGGGCGTACTGGAATATCTGATATCTTATTTCTTCTGATGAACTAAGGCCCAATTCTATTTTGACTCTTAATTAATACAGAAACTCACTAAGCAAGAGCAACACGATTTTAAACATTTAGGTAGGAGCCATGAGCACAGGATAAATGTTTCATTATAGTGTCACGCAAGTTAAGTCAAACCTTAGCTTGGCATCATCCAAAAAAATCCATACTAATGCATATATACAGTTATTTGTGTTTTCATATCAGTGTCTTAGTGGTTTAATGTTTATGTAATTATCAAAGAGGAACATCTGCCAGAGTAGAAAACAGCTATTCTATTTTTTTAGACACCTAAAATCCCATTAGAGAATCTGGGTCACTAACCCATTCACTCATGTAATATACCCAGACACTATCCAGATGCGTAGCATGTGGAACGATGCAAAGATGCTCACTTTCCACTATCAACATTTTGCTGAATTGTTGCATATTATGCATTTTGTATGGGGGTGCTTCACAGACAGAAAGTGTATTTAAAGATGCACAAGCCATGTGTGCATCTCAACGGCTGTTTCATGAGGAATTAGCCACATTACTTTAGTTTTGCCCCAAAGCATCAGCATCATATCTTGAATTCTGATCGTCAGTATTAAGAAGGGAACGTCAAAATCAGACTCAAGACCAGCATCTGCAAAACCTTTGTGCTGTTCCTTAGTATTTATGGTGATCGCTATACAGTATCTAATATCATTTTCAACAGTCAGCATACATATTTAGTAGAGTTTCATAAATACATATTGTAAATAATATCTGATATCCACAGTTATTACACATTCTTGTAATGATTATTCTAATTACCGATTAATTTGACGATTATCTTCTAGATTAATAGATATATCGTTGTGGAAAATGTCCAAGGTTCCATCTTCAAATGTCTTGTTTTGTCTGACCAACAGTCACAAACCCAAAGATATTCAGTTTACTATCATAGAAGACTAAGAAAATCAGAAAATATTCACATTTTTGTTTAAAAAATGACTTGAAAGATTAATTAATTATTGATTCATTTTCTGTCAATAATTTACTTTTGTCTCAGCTCTAATATCATGGAAACTGAACCCAGATATCAAAAAATCAGTAATGAGCGAGGTTAAGCATCTACAGTCCCGCTATATAACAGGTAAGCTTGCCTGAATAACTGTAAACAAAACATCGTGCACCAACTCAAAAACAGAATATAAACAAGGCGATAAATAATAACGAGATATCTCTGTGGTTATTGGGATGATAATGAAGTCAGAAATGGTCATGAGAAGTGTATTTGTTCCAAGGAGTCTTTATCCTCATGTTGTCACAGGCTTCAGAGGCAATTAAAACAGTATTGTGTTTCAGGTCACACAACAGCAGAGCTCCTTTTGTTAATTAACTGTGAGCCTTGAAAGACTAGCTCTAACTAGCTCAGTATGATTTATTCATAAGACTATGGATCTGCATAAAGCCATGTCAATGCAGAAGGCTAGCTGAGGAGGTCAATAAGTGGTCGATACATATTTTGCTTACATGGGAATTATTCATCCTTCTTTTGACTGGTCATTCACCATCATGTCAGAGGACATCAATATTAAACTTCAGTTACTACTCTTATTACAGTGAGGAAGGTAGTAGACTTGTCTATATTTTGGTCAGTTATTTGATGCATTAGCAGGTTTTTCTGGTCATGAGGTTGATTTAATCAATGATTCTGTCCTGTAGGACCATAGAAGGTCCATCCATAGAAAAGACACATACATATATGAATACAAATATAAAAAGAGATGTCATTTAATGCAAAACACTTTAGGGATTAACACAAGTTACCGCTCATTATTTAAATAAAATAGAAGCCTGATCAATGGTAATTACATTTTGTCCCTGTGTCCCAGTGTAGAGCTACAGAGACTAGCCTCACTCCAATCTGAATAAGCAAATGGGGTGATAGAGTGAGTGGTCAATTACTCATCAGCACAATGAGAGCCAAATTCCTATTTCTTTTGGACAAATCAGAACGTTTGACAGTGCCACAGTTTTCACAGACGTAAGAGGTGATTTTGCTCTCCACAGCACAAAGTGATGCTCAACCCCCACATTTAAAACCCACAGGGGCAGAAAGTTCATGTTGGATACAACTTGGCCTTGCTTCACACAGCTGCATTTAGGCCACATAAAATGCATGAAAAAGTGCCCTGAGATAACTTTGTTATGATATGCCGCTATATAAATAAAACTGAATTGAATAAAATGAGGCCTGGACGTGTAACCCTTGTGTGCAGCAGCAAGAATAACATCTATAATTCATAATAGTTATTAGGGACAAGGTGGAGCTACAATCACAGAGCTGTCCCAATCCAAACTAACCACCATCATGAACTTCTTAATCTTAAAAGCTTGAGCCCTCATTGGGTCTCAAAGGTCTCCAGCAGCCAGCGGGGCCCCTTGGACCCGACACCAGCTCCATGATTTAGATGAGGCCATAAAATTCTAAATGGAGATGGGAGGCTAGTTGCTTAATTGACCTTTATTGGGTTTTCTGCTTCATTTGAAGACTGGATATTAAATTAACATGATAATTCAGGCCCAGCGTATTAATGCCACTATTGCCCCCCCCCCTTCCCCCCGCATTTTAATATCACCCTGTAACTTTTATGGCTCCCATTGATTTAGCACTGTTTTTTATTAACTGGCTTCCATTTTCCATATTGGCACACACTTACACAAAGAAGGTTTTATTCCAATTGAGCAGCACACTGTTACAGGACTGAGGGTTTATGAGGCCATTTCTATTAAAAACCTCCCCTATTCTTACTGTGACATATATAGGCTGTAACATGGAGATGAGATCTAATATGTATAGGGGAGCCCTAGGATTGGTTATTGGAGCACTGCCTATAGTACTTGTGTCAGGGGTGTTAGTGGAATGGTTTAATTATGTATCATGACAAACTGTTGGACATAAACACTGGCAGGAATATTTTGCATAATAAAATAATTAGGATCATAAGAGAAGATATCAGATTCATAATTTAGAAAAATACACACAATAACACAAACTAATACAAGCAATAGTGCAGCTTTGAATATTCAAAATATCTCAGAAATCTCAACAAAACCTGGTCACACCAATACAGATCACTGTTGGTCACTTATGACTATAAGGATTTACATACCACCAATGTTAAAGTTATGCAGTCATCCGAGATGAAATGGAAGAGTTTTGTGGTCTGGCCTTTAAGGGGGAGGCTGAGAGAGTGCTACTGTCCTCTTATGGAAGCAATGGAGCTGGCATGTGAAGGCAGTGGAGATAGGATAAAAGGAAATAGGACTCAAAATAAAGTCAAATTTAAGTTTGACCGAAAATACAGTATTCACAACTGTTGGTCATAAATGGAGCCTCACCGTAGTTTAGGCAGACACGGAAGTCATTTCATAGTCACATATTCCATACACACTCCAGTCACAAATGTCCACGACCTCTCTCTCACAATAGATGGTCCATATAAACATTTGGTGCCCATTCAGTCTGCATACAACAACACTGGGTTCTGCATTCTCGCTGCTACTTTCAGAAATTTTATTCCCTCCACCTCCCCAGCCTCCTCCTGCATTAGCATTTAGTCGTACGTGAATTTTGAGTGTTTGTATTAATGTGTGATGTGATGTTCATTAAATGTCGTGTATCTTTGAAGGTTTGTGAGCTCAGGAGCAGAGCATCACACGAGCAGAGCCACACCGCCAAACTAAAAGGCATATTGTTGCAATAAATGGTCTGAACTTTGACGTGAGTGTCCTGACTGAAATGGTGATAGCAGCGATGGTGGTAAAAGTGTTTGACTAGATTCAGATTCAGTTTGACTAGATAACAGATTCAAAAAGTTCACAGCTTTGATGCCTCAGCAAACCTTTGGATCATATCAGAAAAAAATTGTAAACTTCATCTGAGACTATCATTGCTGCCTAAGTATACAAAAGCATACACATCAAAGTGCACACACACACTGTTGCCACCCCTTAAAGACAGATCAAAACATCAAAACATTTCACTATGTGTGATGTACATATGAGTTAGCAGTGACCTGTACGTCAAAGCCACACACTGAACAATGTGTGTGTGAGAGAGAGAAAGAGAGAGAGGGAGAGCACTTAAAATGTAGATGGGACAATGCCACACAAATACGCACTAGACAAATAGGGACACACACTGCCAGTCTGACAAAAAGCCAATAACCCACCAGCACATTAGAGGTGAATTGCTTCCCGGATGCAGCCCCCTTTCCCCTCTCCTAAGTGGATGCATTATCATTTTGTCTGTCACAAAAAATAGGAGCCAAAGAATATGAATATGCGTTTACATCTGTCTTCCATTAATATGCATGCCTGAATCCACATCTCAACACAAAGCCAATTTTCTGGCCATCTGGGAGATGGCTGGTAGAGGTAATGAATATTCTTTATGAATATGTTTTATTTTGCAAGGTGGCGATACATCATGAGCATGCCGCTATCATTCTCTACTCTCTCTCTGTCCCTCTCACTCTACTCTCTGCCTCTCTGAGGCGCCGGGAACCTTCACTGCACAACTTGATGAGTTTAATTAGACTGTATAGAGGAGGGATGGATGGATGGACAGATGGAGGGAAGGCTGTATGGAAAGAATGAAAAAGATATGTTTTACCAGACAGACTCTCTCTCTCTCTCTCTCTCTCTAATAGGAGCCTTAATAAGCCACACACCTGCTCTCAATGGTGATGCTGGAGAGAGAAATACAGCTGAAGCTAATAGCTATCATGACTTCTGCAGTAACTAGTCTACAGTCCTGCTGTTCATTTAATTAGCAAAGTAACTTATGATGAAGGTACACCTCATAGAATACTCATTGGTTTACTACTTTTATTTCACAAGATTTTATAAAACATCAGTGAGTTAGTTTCACTCCAATAAAATATTATGCAATTACCTAAATCATTTCTGGCACAAATCCCAAAACTGCATCTCTAACATATGCTGTGTTAAGGTACATGGTTCCTAATTACAGGGCACATGCGTTTTTATGACATCCAGTTAAGAAATGAGGATAGAGAGGTGGAGTGTAGGATATGTCAGCCCGTAGGCACCTTTATATGTCACATCGATGATTTAGACGTCAGTGACAGTATTACTGTTGCTCACACGTCTCTGGGGCCTTGGCACAGTCCATTGGCTAGTAGTGTCCTTTAATGATTTATGATTGAAGTTAGCCCGTGAGGTTCCCAGAGGATCCCCCAGAGCGAGAAGCACAGGGAGTGACCAGTTTTATGGCAGGACTGGGAATCAATTTTGCTAACGGTGGCTAATGAATGCACTTGAGGGAACTGCTTCCTGCACTCAAGGGCCATTATTTTACATTTGCATATTGATGGCAGAAGGACAGTGGCCACTTTCATCTGTCTGTGATGGAGCACCATGGAAATGGACTTCTGTGTGTTCCTTTCACTCTTACTGCAGATCACTTTGTTCTTTTTTCTCCTCTTTTTTACATAAATGGTTTATATTTAGCCTACGACATCCCTTTCATTTAGTTAACATACAGTAGGAAAAATGGTCCACTCAAACAATCTTTTCCCCACCTCTTCACACTATTAGACATGCACAATTTTGTGCCCTCGACCAAGCTTCTTCCTCTTTTTCAATAGTCTGAAGTCATTTTCAATTAGGGCTCTTTTGCGGTCAGTGGGTCAGGAGTCCTGGAAGTGCTCCAGTTTCTCCCCAATGGGTTCTGATAGACACAGTATGGTTTAAGAGGAATAATGGAGAGGCATTTTACTGCCACCAAGGTTAACATACATTAAAGTCATCTGTTTGCAAAGATGGACATCTGGCAACACTCGCTCTCACTCCACTAAAATGCATTAAGGTAAATAACGCAAGACCAAGAGAGAAATCACTATGTCTGATGCGTCTCAGTGAAGTAAAGAAGGCTATGAATATGAAATGTGCTATGAATAAGTTATGTGGTGGTGGTGACACTGCAAAAAAGACTGGGCGCGAGATCAAGGCTTTTTGAGAATGCCGAGGTGTTGGCTTCCTCATTCAATGAGATAATGAAAGTGGTCCATGAATTATTTGACATGTTTAAAGAAATACTTTAATTTGTTGTAAATAAGCGTATTCACTTTCTTGCCAAGAGTAGATGTGAAGATTGATACCACTCTCATATCTGTCCGTTAAATGAAAAGCTAGAGCCAGGAGTAGGTTAGATATGCTTAGCATAAAGACTTGAACAGCTAGCCTAGTTCTGTCCGAAAGTTAAAAAAATCCACCGACCAGCTCTTCACAAGCTCACCAATTAATAGGACATATCTCGTTTTTTAAAATCAGTACAAAAACTTAAGAGTAAAACTGACAAGTTGCGAGTTTACGGGGGGTTATGTGCAGCACTTTCTCTTGGCTGGGCGCAGCGACTTCTTGGAGTCTCCACTGGCTGCCTGGCAACCACACGCCGGCAATAAGACATACAGGCATAAAAATAGTCCAGCACAAAACTCCCCATGAAACCGCAACTTGTTGTACAGATAAAACAAACAATGTTGATTTGTGTTCATTTATGCCTCTCATTTAACTCTCAGCAAGAAAGAAACTAGCGTACGTCCCAAAATGTCAAACTATTCCTTTAATTGGTTAACCAACCCACAAGCCAGTGTCCATTGTGTCCTGCAGCATGGCAGCCAGTTTATGTAACCCTGCATTGTGACCAATCAGGTAAAAAATGTGCATGTTTATGTGCCTTTTAAGGGACACTACTCAAATAAATCCTAATTATCCAGTAGAAAATATGCTGAAATTATATACATTAAAACAATTTTGAGAAAAATTACTTGTTACGACAGTCATAGAGTATCATACCTGGGGAAGATAAAGTTTGGACACAAATAAACTTCTGGAAAGTTCCATGAGTGACGCTATCACTCGGTGGAATAGACAGACAGAGGCAGACAGGCAGTGTTGGAGGCTCCCACTAATTTGATCTGGTGACATTTTCTTCTCCAGCTCCTCGGGGGAAAAGAGCAGCAGAGAGGGAGTGAGGGAGTTAGAAAAGGAGGTGTTAGAGAGAGAGTAAGAGAGATAGAGATGGAGAAAGAAAGAGAGAGAGAGAGAGAGATAGCGAAGGAGACACTAATGAACGCAGACAACAAAGAGCCTAACCTGAGCTCCAAGCCCCTGGAGACACGGAGAGGTTTATCATTGGGTCAATAAAAGCACTGGACCGTGTCGGCGTTGGCTTGCCCTTCAAGCGCCCGCTTAACTGCAGAGGGAGGACTTTTGTTCAAGGTTGTGGAGTAAAGGGGATTATCACTGAATTTCAAATCTGAAATATGTGATTCAGAAACCCATTTATCATGGCTGTCTGTGCACAGGGAGAAAAGATCTGTGACATCTTGTTTATGTGATGTCAGACTGATGTACATCTACATAAAGAATTCATCAGGAGAGATGGGAAATGTTGCTATGACAGCAGAAAGGATTGCCACATTAGTGCACTTTATTCAAAGCTGACAGTTAAGCTGAAATAAAGTTTAGCTGGATGTTAAAGCTGAACCAAACATGACGGACATCTTGACTGTCTCTATGACAGAGTTGGGTGTTTGTTTTCTTTTTTTAGACACTCTCAAGGGGAGCATTTATTTGCACCTGAGAACAAATCACTTCTTAATTTAAAGACTAGTTAAAAGTTATAACACTGTAAACTTAGTTTGAAGTACAAAGAGTGGATGGATATATTTCCCACTGGATATTTCAACAGAGTAGTGCCGTGTCCCTCTGCCAAATCAGAGCAATGTAGCAGTAAGAGGAAGGAGAGCAAGGTTAGCCAAAATCAGCATGATGAGATATTGACTCTTGGCTTGTAATTTCATTTTATGCACAAAGTGGCAAACAAGATATCACACTGTTCATAATCCTCAGCGTCCCTGAACACACACACACACACCTCCCTCCCACAGACTCCTTCTTGTTATTAGTGGGGAATCTAAAGCTGTATGTGTGCCTCTGTGTGGGAGGAGAGCCTCAAGTCTGGGGTCCTTACACCTGAAGGGGGAGAGTCAAAACACCCACATACACACACACACAGGCACGCTGGGGGACACATACTTGGTTGCCCCACTAAGTCCCCCCACGTCTGACATATGTCACTCCCAATCTGTTCAGCAGGCCACACATCTCTCCAGTGGCGTACTGCCACTGTGGCGTAGAGGGCTGCAGAGGGGGAAAGTCAGGCAGAGAGAGAAACAGAGAGAGCTGAAGACTGAACAAGAGGGCACAGAGGGACATAGACAGAAAGAGAGAAGAAGAGGGCATGAAAGAGGCAGAGAGAGCTGCCGCTAGTGGTTGGTTTCTACCCTCTCCTTGCTAATTGGTAGTTTGGAAACAACACCATCTGTTCTTTAAAAAAGTCAGATGCACAGTCTAAAAAGATGCCACCACTCCTGAATACATTTACCAGCAGCCAAGGCAAATAACTCAACAGCCCCAGGCTTCTTTCAACACAAAGCTCCTGCAGGACACCGGCTAGACAGGCATCTGTTATATTTGTTATAATGTTTAGGGATTTTGAATCTAGTCCTGGGTTGCTGCCAGGGAGTCCTCAATAATGTAAACATATGATGATGGAGATAGCGAGGAGAGACGTGAGTCAGTGGACTCTTTTTGTGCATGAAGGAAGAATTCACAAACAGCTCAGAATCCACCTGTAACCATGTAAATTCCTATTTGGATCTTGGGCAAAGTGACGAATGGAAGTGGACTGCCATCATGTGGTTGAGTAATGCAATCACACTGAAGAAACTGAGAAGTTCTGCTTTCTCTGTAGACTATAGTAATTGTATTGTCTTTTCAGAAATCAGAAAGGAAAATTGACATGATGCGACTCCTTTTAGAAACGTAAACATCTATAACTAACTGTACTGCTGCAAATGATGCCAAACTGCCAGATTCTGTAACAGCTTCTTCCCCTGAGTCATTAAACTCCCTTTAACCTCCTCCATACACACATACGCACTCACACCCACTTGCAATACACAGTCAGACAGACACACAGACAGAAAATTTGCACTGTAACTGCTGTTATTCGTTTCGGACATGTATGTAGTTTTGTTTGTGTTTATCCATGTTTTATCTGTGTTATTATTCTGCACATTGAGCTGAGTAAACACGGTTTCATTCGGTTGTGTATGTATGTTCTTCAGTGACAATACATTTTATCTTGTGAATTTTGCTTGATGTGCTGTTAATCAAAACTCAAACCAGGCTAAATATATTTTCCAGGGAATTCATTACAGCACTCAATAATCAGCATAAAACTAAGGGTGGTTACTTGAATGTACACAAGAAGGCATGTAGGATAGTTGGTATTTTTATCAAATTATCCCAAAAAAAACCCAAAGTGTAATGATCCATCAGCTGCAGCAGGGTTTTATTTCAGAAGCATTTAACAAAAAAATGAATCTATACCAGCATCAGCTGTACCAGAGAGTATAAACCAGATCCTCTTGGGATTCCAGGCACACAGCTCAATGCAATGACCGTGTTTTACATCGCCAATCTGTTACAGTGGGATCTCCCCTGCTTCAATCCCATGGATGATTAAGCGTGATAATTAAGGTTTTTGGACATTTTCCACAGAGGAGCAGACGTGGCAGCTGGTGACATTCATGCATTCCCAAACACAGAGGAGGGAATTACAATGAGGCCGCCATTCATTTCAGTGATCACAAAGTCTGCTCTTGGCACCAGTTCAAAAACAGTCAAGCTGTTGTTGAAAAGGACTATTTGTGGCCCTCTTTGTTGCAATGTAGGCAATGTACCTTGATCTATTTGGGGAATCATAGGAACCACTGAAAGCAGCCAAATATGTGGGTTTTCCAGCAGGTATATTCACTTGATATTGCTTGTTTGATATTTTTGTTAATATCTCTAATAGGCATGGCACGATATTACAGATTTCACAGCTGCTTTAATAGCCTGTCTTTTGTTAGCTTGATAAGAGTTAGACTTTTAAATGTAGACTCAGTTCAGTTATCAATAAAATCAAAGAGCCAAAATCAGTGATGGTACAGAGCTACCAGCTTGAAATGTTCTTATTTTTATGAAGGCACTTTAATTAGTGACATTATGTATCTGTTTGATTTTGGGTACCTGCACATATTGCTGTAGACAAAAACACTGGAAACTACCATGGATACTGGCCAAACAGACACAGTGGCTACAAAATATAAATTACAGATTTCCCTTACAGAAGTAAATAATATTTTAGGTCACAAAAACCCCGTCAGAAAAACCACAGAGAAACAGGTGGATACTTTAACAAAACATGTTGGTGTTGGATGAACGGGGGATTCGTAACAATAAAAACATCATTACTGATTTAATAAGAAGTCATGGTCTCAGTTAGACACTACTCTAATAGATTTACACTCCACGGCCTTGAAGCACTCTGAACTTTATAATTAGAGACAGAACATGCACGTAGAGTAGCCTAGGCTGTACTTCATAGTAAGGGGTAACGTTATTTCTTAATAGAAGTAATGAAAGAAGTATTCAGACGCTTACTAGCAATACCACAATTTAAATATACAATTCCTGAATTTGAAATCTAACTAATGTTAAGGTACTGTGTTTTACCTGTGCTGAACCCTAATTGCTTCTGATAGTTCAGCCAGCCCATTACATGGTAGCTCTGCCGCCATCTGTGTGTGTGAATGGGTGAATGAGAGATTGTAAGGAGTTTTGGATAAAAGTGCTATATAAATGCAGTCCAGTCCAGCATTATCAGCAAAATAGACTTCAAAAGTACTGATTATACAGAATGGCCCTTTCAAAAGTTACTGTACAATATTATTTGATTATTATTTTTGATGGATCAACGCATAGGAAGCATTTTAATGTTGTATTTGGTCAAGGTGGATAAAGCATACTTCTGGCTGCTATATACTGTTGGGTAGTTTAATCTATAACAATGCATCATATTGTTGATCATATGTTTTGTATGTTACTATAATGTTAATCTGCTAAGCAATTAACTAAATATTTAAAGCAGTATAAAATGAGAACATTCAAATACCAGTACTAAGAACATAATTTATTCAACAGTACAGTACAACTTGAATAAATGTATTTAGCCTACGTTCCTATCAAAACAAACTACGTTGACTCACCTTCAACTTTCTGAAAGAAACTGCTCACTGCTGATTCTTATTTTCGTCGTAGCAACAACTTCAAAAAAGGAGAAGGGGGCGAGGAGAATAAAGTAGTCAACCAACGACTCAATCTCCCAGAATGCATTCCTCAAGCGGAAACGCCGGGGACTCCATGGAAACGGCATACTGGCGTGCTAGTGAGAGAAGTAGCATAGTTAGCTAGCGTCAATTCTGGGTTCCGATAAACTTGGCTGAACACTGAATACATTTCATTTACTGCCTTTCTGCAATGATGAGTCGTACACCCGATGCAAGAGCGAGGTAAGAGATAGTCAACGCGCCAAACTAAATCCTCTGTTAACGTCACTTGCATGGGAACTAGTGCACCGTAAGTTAACGTAATCGTTTACGAAAAGCAACCTCGCAAGAGCAGCGAGGATATCTTAGGTTAGCTAGCTGCTAGTTAACGTGTGCTTTCACGCTTTACACTATGTACATATATAGCTGAGAACGAGTTATTTTATTCATCAGTAGGTGTAAACACAAGACCCCATGATAAGATTGTCATTAACGTTAACCACAAGCAGCTGAAACGGATTTCCGTTTATATTCCTCTAAATAAAGCGCAAATACTAACGTTACTTTTTAGATAATGGCCTTTTCTCAAACAGTAACTAACACTAGCTAGGTGTTACTAAATAAATAGGGTTTACAACAGTTATCAAGCTAGCTAACTACACCTAACACACACCCTGCACAAAATGTACAGCTGTTCATATTCATATTATTGTACAGTTTGTTTTCTTTCAAATTTTATCTTATTTTTGATTTTATATTTCATTCACATTTTTATAGCTAAATTCTCTATTTGACATTTGTACTTGCTTTTTAGTGGCTTTATTTTATATATCTGTATATATTTTTATTTTTCTGTACTTTGCTTATTTATGCACCAATTCACCAAAGCAAATTCCTTGTATGTGAAAACCTGCTTGGCAATAAATCTGATTCTGATACGATGATGACATAATAAGTTTTATGAAATAATTTTGAAAACAGAACACTGTAGCCTACATCACATCCTCATGACGTTTTGGTTATCAATGGCCTGCTACACATAGAAAAAAATCTCTTCCAAAAGCAGGTTTGTGCTTTTGTGTCCCCATACACTATTTGATTACTGTTGTTAATGTTGTCCTCTACCCTCTCCAGGGACACCCAGACAAGAAAGATCCAGGAAAACATCACCAATGTGGAGAAACATTTTGGAGAAATGTGCCAAATGTTTGCTGCCTATGTCCGTAAAACAGCCAGGTTACGAGACAAGGCAGATATCCTGGTGCGGGAAATCGGCATGTATGCAGACACAGAAACGCCAAACCTGAAGAGGGGTATGAAGCAGTTTGCTGACCACCTGGCCAAGATTGAAGACTACCGCCAAGCTGAGGTAAAACTACAGTATTTCATTTCCTGCTGCTGCTGATTTTAATTTCGTTTTCACAGCCACAGTCTAAATGTGTTGGGTAAGACAGAACCTAATGTGAAGTTATTTGCCTTGCAGGTGGAAAGACTTGAAGCCAAAGTCATAGAGCCATTAAAAAGCTATGGAGCAGTGGTGAAACGTAAAAGGGTAAGTGTTGCTTTGCAGTGTTGCTAACATGCTGACGTCTACACTGATTCCAAGTGAGCCAAATGACAATGACAAAGCTTTATCCAGGTTCCAGTTACAATTGTTGTAAAATTAGTAGTACAACGACTTCTCAATATTCTTAATAATATATAACAATCATTTTACTAAATGATTGTAAGGCAAAAATGTTTAAATATATTAACTTTTGCGTAATTTATCAGAGCACTGACATCACTTTTCTGTCTTATTCTTGCTTTGTAAGATTAAAACACAGCAACACAGCAAATGCTGCACCAGCTAAAAGTGACAGAAAGTCAACATAAAATGGACGAATTGATTGGTGGAATTCTTTTCCTTTCTGCCTTGGCCCCTCTCCATATAGTCCATCTAAATTACTGCAGCTTTTTGAAGTACACATTTCAAGATTAAATGTGCTGTGGCCTACAAGCGTGCAGCAATTGTGTCACCAAAATGAGAATAGGGGCATAGGAGGCAGGTTGGGAAACAGAGCAATTTACTGTCAGTCATTACCACTGCATGGCCACATGAGGGCAGTATTGATTTAATGATAACATCCCACTGGAACCTCAGGGCCTTTCTTTGTGCCATTGTCAGTACCTCCCCCTCCCAGCATCTTGTTTTAACCAGTATTAAGACATTTTCTGATAAAAAAAAATATATATCAAGTCCATTGATTCTTTGTGACTTTTGGAGTCTTTCTCATACAGTCTTTCCGTAAATGATCAAATTAGTCATTTTGTGTTGTCCTGTCGCCCAAAGATGCAAAGTACTGTCAATAGTACCTACTTTTTTAACTAAAAAGCACTCAAACTGCAGATTTGCTAGATTTTAAAGTAGGTGCCAAATAATACATGGCGCTTCTTAGCTTGTTTAAAAGAAACAGTCCGCTTTGAGAATGATTGTGATTCGTCATTTGTTATACAGGCAGAGTGAGCGTGCCAAAGTTTAATTAAATCTGGCTAAATTAAGTCATTTATTCATGGAAAAAGTGAACTTTGCTATATAAAATTTTCTCTCAATGCTGAAACAATATATCATTCTTTAATATATCATTCTTTTAACATTAACCAACTGTGTCAGAGTACAGATAACACAAAAACCTGCACATCAGGGTGTGCTTGAGGTGATGATCCGGAAACACAGAGCTACACCAAATGTTTGTTAGATTGTGTCCTTTAGTATGTGAAAAACGACCACACATTTATAAATAATTGAGTATCATTGTTAATTCTCATAATGACTTCTGTGTTCTTGTGTGCTTGTGCATCCATGCAGGAGGATCTGAAGGCAACTCAGAGTGCCAGAGACAGAGAAGCCAAACAGATGGCTCAGCTTGAGAGGACCAGACAGAGAAACCCCTCAGACAGGCAGATCATTGTATCCTTGTTTTATTTCTCAAATGATCTAATATCAAACAGACAAAAAACTTTTAATGTTACAACAATATAGTTTAGTGCAGGTGACGTCTTGGAAAATAAACTTGGAATGTTTATCTTGTCTAGTTTGAAAAGGGTTACTTTACAGTAGCTTCCCATCTACTTGTTGCATTAACAATTTGTACCCAGTTGCAGCGTGTAGATCAGGATCCACTTGCAGGAGTAGAATAAACACTGACAACAGACTAATATGCTTTGGTGTTTCCTTGACCAAGCCTTCAGTCTCAGGTTTGTCCCTTGTAATCGGTGCATCTCATCACTGGTGATGTATGACCACAAAGATGAAACACATTTCAGAATTACTTTGAAGTGGAGGTGTAACAACTCCAGCAGAACTCGTCCAATATGTTACAAGTTGTGTTTTGGCCACAGTTTAATGGATGCTTGGCTGTCAAAGGCGGGAACAGCTACACATTTTTTTCATTACTGTTTATTAGATGTGAAGCGCATCATGGAAGTAACTCTCTTATAAACTCAGGAACCCTCTGCAGTTCTACACATGCCAACCTGCAGCACCTATAGAAAACAAAAGTAACAGCAGCAGCTCATTTTATATGGCTGTTTGTAGTGTGTTAAATTGCATGCATGCATGAGAGTGTCAAAGTGTCAAAATTGCAGAAGCTATACTTTCCCTTCCTGTGAAAGCATGTCAATATCTGAAGGGCTCTTGCCGATAGGTGGCTGCAGGTCTTAAACTTTTGGTACTGCAGCTCTGGTCTGGTTTCAGATGCGTCACATTAATGAAACCGTTTTTTAGTAGTTTTATGTATTGTCAAAAACAAGCTAATTCAGGTGTCAAGTATCCATTTTCTAATTGATTAAATCGACAAGCACAAAACTGTTGAATTTCATTATGTTTATACTGCATTATAACACACTGGTGCTTTTTTTTCTTCAGAAATTTCAGCCACAACCTCTCATGTTGGTCTGAAATGTTTTGTAGCATGTTGTTTATTCATTTGTTCTCCCATCAGGCTGAAAGTGAGCTCCAGAGAGCCACCATGGATGCCACACGGACCACCAGGCAGCTGGAGGAGACGATAGACGAGTTTGAGAAACAGAAGATCCGGGACATCAAGGTCTGCTGCTCTGAGCTTTCTATCCACCTCAAATTAAGAGCTACAATTTGAGTGGTGTCAAATATTTGTCCGTTGAAGCAGTGGGTGACAGTGAAGTGAAACCAGACAGTGATGATTTGAAGGGTCTTTTTTTGACACCTGCCCACACACTCTTAATCCTCCTTCAGCTGTTTGAAACTATTCTTGTTTTGTCATTTCAGAACTCCTTTTAATGTCTTGTGGCTACCAGACAGTTGTGATTCATTTAAATAGTGCCAAAGCCTATTCAGTCCTGAAATAGTATCCCTGTCTTTCCCCATATAGAAAATCTTTGGCGAGTTTGTGACAGTGGAGATGTCATTCCATGCCAAGGCCTTGGAGGTGTACACCTTGGCCTACCAGAGCATTCAAAGTGTGGATGAGGACGAGGACCTGGAGGTAGGCTGATGCTCTGCTCAAGGTGGCCCACTCGTTATAACTAGCCTGCCAGCATTAGTGTGTTTGTGCATAGGAGTTTATAAATGTAGATTGAAGTGTTACTATTGACCTCACATAATCGTTGGAGTGTCACACTGACACACTCTGAGAAAAAGGATTTAAATGTGACTAGGGCTAAAAGCGGATCAATCCTTATGTATACCCTGTGCTGTGCACTTGATTAACCTGATGGTTATATTTAACAAGTTCAAGCTATTATCATCATTACTCCCTTTACTCATTGACTCATTGCTCATACATACTCTGTAGTCCACACCCTTTAACTGATGTGGTAATTTTGAAGTAACCTGTGGGGACTTTCTTCTGTTTGCTATTTGGTTTGAGAGGTAACTATTTTAAAAGACAAAGTTGGTAGTGAGAAAACAAAGGATCAATGGTATTCAAGACAGCAAGGTTCCTCCTGCAGATGCCCTTGTGCTATTTTTCTCCACCCCTATGCCACCTCATCTGTGTGTTTTTGCACTGAATCATCTCCCTTCCATTCATATTGAAGCGAAACTCCTCACCCAGACAAGGCTGTTTTTCAATGACTCATAGAACAAAGCATGGGAGATGGAATCATCTGTAAAAGGCACAATGACAGGCATGAAGATGATCCTGAAGCTCTTGCGGAATTTATTTTCAACACAGAGGCAGTTTGCTGTGTTATCAGAGGCATACCTTCTGAGCTGCTTTGTTTATGCGTGACCAAAGAAAGATTGCCAGCCCAGTTGTTGATTTGCTGGATAGTCCAGGTCGTAGAATATTCAAGACTCCATATTTTAATAACTGTTAAATAAAATACCCCAAATATTGCATAACATCCCTTAACTATGTGTAGAGCTGCGTTAACAATGTGCACCCAGTTTGTGTACACTGTGGCCAAATTACAGTCATTTTTTACATTCATGGTTATCTTGCATTATATTCAGTACACACATTAAGATTACCGATGGATGTGTGTAGGCATTGCTTCCATTCTCCTGTTTTTCTTTGGAAAAATATAGCGCCTACTGTCTTTGGCAGGTGTTCAGGAGTTCGCTGCACCCCCCTGACTACCAGTCACGCTTAGACATAGTGCGAGCTAATTCCAAAACCTCCCTCGATCGGACCGGATCCTTCCTGAGTACATCAGGGACTTTACAGGTAAGATACAGACAGGGCATAGATGCATAGATAGTGATCTTCTAGTTTTAGTAGTCTGTTTGATCAAGTTTCTTTTATGGCTTTGCTTTTTATCTTTGACTCCGACAGTTGTGTAAGTTTCATCGTGTTGATAAAATAAAATAAAAATTCCCTTCTTTCTTATTCTCGAACCCAGTGGTCTTCCTCATACCAGTAGAGGCTGGTGCTCGATAACTCAGTCTTATCAGTTGTGCCCGTGTTTATGTGCAGCATCAGTCCAGCCATCACTCAGAATTTCCACAAGTCATTGCATGCTGGTAACATCATGCATTTCCTCAGTTTACCCCAGCATCTTAACAGTGGTACTGCACTAACTTGTGAATTTAAAGGATTGCCTTGTAAAATGTCTGGACAGCTAGTCTCACTAAAAGAGGCGTATAATTTGATCATTTGGAACGACTGTCTACTTTAGGTCTCAAAGGGTGTGTTCAGATGTCCTAGCTTGTATCTAGAGATATTCAGATTGTAGCTTGCAGAGGCAGATTGCCTCAAATGTATCATGTGTCACAGCTTGAGATCATACCTTGCTTCCATGATTAGGTTTGATTTTATCTGTGAGAGACTGCAATCCCTGCTAAACAAAAAATACACTTGCAGTCAGGTATACAACTAGAAAAGTGGATTGCAGATCCTGTTTGCATACTGGATAAAACTCCAGAGGAAAACTGGTAAAGAAAGTAAAACATGATAATGCTCATAGAGAAAGTCTTGTTCTTAGATTATACACATGCCACGATGTGAACTTGGCAGTCCTTCAACATGGAACATATTTATGTTCATATAGTATTATACTATAGGATATGGACAAATGCAACTTGAGGAATTTGGTGTCTGTGCATATTTGGGTGTGTTCACACCTGTACCTTTTATTGTCTCTGTTCTTAACCACATCCCTAGTGAAAGAGAAATGTTCAGGAGAAAACCAACTCTACGGAAGCACCAATTGTGCTTAATGACTACCTGCTAAGTGTTTCAG
This sequence comes from Maccullochella peelii, assembly GCA_002120245.1. Lineage (NCBI taxonomy): Eukaryota > Metazoa > Chordata > Actinopteri > Centrarchiformes > Percichthyidae > Maccullochella > Maccullochella peelii. Next base: position 43,771 of record LKNJ01002065.1, read on the forward strand.
TTGCATAGTGAGTGACTGTTTATTTGTTGTCACAGCAACAAAGAGCTTGCGGTCGGCAGACAAGAAGAGAGGAGGAGGAAGAGGACGACGAAGAGAATGAAGAATCTGAAGAGGAGGAGGAGGATGAGAATGAAGAGGACACAGATGAGGAAAATTAAAAAAATGTGTCTTACTTTGTGTTTGTCTGTATGGAACAAACAGGATATTAAAAAGGTGTATTACTGTTTTATACTCTTGTGAAAGAAAATCTGTGTCATTGCCAAAATCACCCCACACAGGTGGTCTGAGCAGTATTGTAGTGCAAGTGTGTTGTAGTTGTGTGATGCCTTGTTTGAGAACATGTTCTTTACTAACATTTGTCTTTGAAATTCCAGCCAGGTATTGTCTTAGCTATATTTTTATATAACACACAATGCCAAAATGCACATTACAAATTCAGTTGTATTGGAATTAAGAGTGTATTTTACTGCACCATGTTATTCATCTTTATGAATAAAAGCAAATCAGTTTTCACGTTTTGCGTTTTTCCAGTGAATTGCTTTTCTATAATAAGTACATGGTGTGCCCTCAGTCACTTTGCATAAAAATGCCAGCAGAGAGGTTGATTGTTATTTTAGAACTCGTTCAGAGTGTGAATCAGTCTAAGTGACAGTAGTTACGTGACGACTGCAGTTGAAAGTGACTCATCTCTTCCACAGACATGCAAAAGTGGTACAAATGAAGCCGGGGACATTGTGCACCACACTGTCTGTCTTTATCAGCATATATGTGTATGGGTGTGTTACAGTATGTGTTGTCTGCCACTGTGGAGGCTGCTGCTGCCACTGTGTCTGCTGATGGCTCCTATGTTTCTCTTGCATGAGTCACTCAGCACATTTATCATTCCTCAGCTGCCCGTGTCATGAATACTTTTCTGCCCCTGGACTTCCACACACAAACATATTACAGGTTTACATCATTATCTGCTTGACAGAGAAACAACATACACACATTTACACACATGCACACACTGAATTCATGGAGTTGTGCAAGCAAATATTTTTTTAAAATGTATATAACAAATTTAAGGGCTATCAAAACCTCGCTTACAGTTACACTGATTATCTCAGTGACTGTGAGATAAAAGCTGCGTAGGTGGTGTGTCATCAGCCCTGCGCAACAACACCTTAATGCATATAAAGGTTAATGTGTATGCAAACAGTCACACTAACACGCACTCACATACCAGTTTGACTTAGGTGTACTGTGGATCTGAATGGCCTGTGTTGCAATGAGTCATCACCTATAAAGTGTGTGTGTTTGTGTGCGTCAGAGAGCTTTTCCAATCGCAGATAAACCTAAAGGCTCCACTCCCTGATCACAGGGTAAAAGAATGGATGTTGGCCAGTAATAGAACAGAGTCTGAAAGAAACAAAAAAAAAAGAATCGTGATAAAAGAAAGACCAATCTTCATGTTAGCCATGAGTCAAAGGTACAAAAGGAGGCAAGGTTTAGTCATGAGTCATCGACTGTAAAAAACAAACAAGGATACCCATGCAAAGAACCAGATGTGAAGGGAAAGGAGGAGGTGTGTGGATGAAAAGAGGGACAGTTGAGAGAGGTCAGTCATAACCACAGGTCCTTATCGTTGACTTTGACTCATTGCCCCTCAGCGTCACGCCACTCCTATCAAATCCATCACCCACGGCACACGTCAACCACTGCACAGCCTCAAGCAGCTGCTTTCATATGCAGTACCTTTCCCTTGAGCCTTGTGCCGCTGATCTTACATTGCCACGAGCCTTCTCGTGTGCCACAGGTTTTTCTTCTTTGAACAGCAAACTAGATTGCTATTTTCTTCAAAAATAACATAAAAAAATAAATCCTATTTGCACCTGGAATCCCCATAAAAGCAAAAAGCAAACAAATGAATAATTCTTTTCTTCTTGGAATTGAGAAAACCTTTCCTTTGAAATCCTGCGGCACAGTGACTGAGATTGTTGACTTCCCCTAAGCCGCCACCAGAGGGTGATGTTTAAAAGTTTTCTTACCTGGACTGTTGACTTTGGGAAGCTGAGCTATGGAGACATTGTGTTCTTTTCGACCTGTAGGTAGCTGCAGTGAGTGTGTGTGTGTGTGTGTGTGTGTGTGTGTTTGTCACCTGTTATCAGTTACCTCTCTAGAGAAGCAGACTGATTGCATTTTGAAAAGCACGAAACTGAGCTTTGAACTGCGAGACAAAAACATCCGGATATGTAATGTATTTTTAGCATTTTAAAACTTGACTTCATGACTGAATCATTTTGGCCTCCACCCTGATGAGAGTGCAGTTTTTGCAAACAATAACAAATGTAAACGGACCGAGCCTGTGTTGATTCTAGAAGTGCATGCAAGTGGTTCAATCCTTTTGATCCATACCTGGCATCCGCCACATCACTGTTAGTGAGAGCCAGTGTTATGTGTCTGTCTGTTTCACCAGTTCTTAGCTGCGAATACTCTCCTGTGAGAATGTGTAGGGGAATGATTCATAGGTCTAATCTAATGGAGTCAGTATCTGTGGTGCAGAACTCTATGATTGGCTCTCCTATAGATCCGACACACAAAGAGGTAAGGATTCCCTCCTCTCCCCTTCTGACTCATCAGCAGTCGTCCCCAATGACGAGGGTGCATCTGTGTGTGTGTGTGTGTGTGTGTGTGTGTGTGTGTGTGTGTGTGTGTGTGTGTGTGTGTCTATGAATGAAGGAAAAAAGGCATGAAAGTCAGTGTGTTGTTTGTATATGTGTGAATATAACTGAGTCTTATCAGAGTTATTTGTGCAGGCATATTTGACCAAAGGAAATATTGTGTGTGTGTGTGTGTGTGTGTGTGTGTGTCTATGAATGAAGGAAAAAAGGCATGAAAGTCAGTGTGTTGTTTGTATATGTGTGAATATAACTGAGTCTTATCAGAGTTATTTGTGCAGGCATATTTGACCAAAGGAAATATTGTGTGTGTGTGTGTGTGTGTGTGTGTGTGTGTGTCTATGAATGAAGGAAAAAAGGCATGAAAGTCAGTGTGTTNTTTTAAGTGGGAGAACTTGCACAATTGGTGGCTGACTAAATACTTTTTTGCCCCACTGTATATGCAGGTACAGTGCAGTATATGCATATGTTAATATGTGTGCCACAGAGTCCTACAGTACAGTTGTTTGGAATATTAAATACAGTGCCGTGCTGGCGGCTGTTATAAAATCGAAAGGCAGCGTAGCCGGAGTGTGACTCACACACTGACTCACTGACAGCGCTGCCATGGCGTGTGTATGTTTCTGTGCATGTGTGTGTGTGTTTCACTCTCTATGGTTCCTCTGGCAGACCCACTGTGTGTTGCTGGTGTTCTAAGAACTCTGATCCCTGCCACAATCCCTGGATTTCACACCAGCAAACAAGGTTACATATATGTGTGCGTGTGCATGTGTGTGTGAGTGAGTGAGTGAGTGAATTGTGTGTCTTCCCTCCTATAACAGCATACGATCCACATGATAGACATTTACAAAGATCAAAATCTAAGTTTAAACCCTTAGGTGACAGGGTGTTAAGGGTAAAGATACAGAATTCCTCTTTCCTCAGAAGGGTCCTGTTGATGTCCCCTCTCCTTCTGGGTTTTTTGCATGTGTCTGTTTAAGCAAGATTTCATCTTTTCATGTGTAACTACAGCAGTACTGTCTGTGTCCTTCCAGTCACGTGTTTGCTGTTACCAAGATAGGAGACCTCGAGCTGCTCCAGAATGTCTTGCCAACATGTATACAGCAACCGCTCATCTTCCCAGTTCCCTGATTTATGCACCAACATTAAAGGCAGTGAACCAAGTGCAGTAAGTCACAACAGTTACTGTACAGTATCTGTCCCGCATTCCAGGATCACAGGTACAAACATAAATCAAGGGATGCCGTGCTTTAAACAAGCGAACAGTATTGTAAATCTGTACGTGTATTGGTATATGTCAACGCTGTGCTGATGTGCACTGCTACAGTATATCATCTGATGATGATAAAGCAGAAAGTGACTTCTTATTTACTTTCCGATGCCTGATAGTGGCGTCACTTGGATATCCCCCCTCAGCATAAATCACAGTTTGAAAAGAATAAGAAGGAAGTGAGAAAACTGGTGTTTGTGTGTGTGTGTGTGCGTGGGTGTGTGTTCTCTACAGACTGACTTTGATGTATGGTTATACATCAAGTCATACGTCCTCACAAAAGTAGATGACATGGAAAAGGCCAACCATGCTTGTAAAAAGGGTTAGAGTTTGTCTTACAGTGTGATTATAACGTGTAAGGTCACATTCATAGTTAGTATTAGATGTGGAGTTATAAATACAAGTCTAATACTAAATGATCTGTTGCATACAATAACACAAGCATATAGTATGTCTGAAAGGATGTGCGTCTCTCGAATAATCTCAAGTGCATTTCATCTGTGTTAAATTGTGACTATGTACTTCAGATTCGTTTGTGACATCTGTGTCTATATGTTGAACCTGATATCCAGCTTTGGCCTTTGCCTGACAATTTACACCCCCCTCCCCCCTAATGGCTGTTGTTAATGATTTCGAAATCATCTGCTTTAAAGGAATGGGAAGGAGAAAGAGAGTGCACACTTGCATCTATGTATTGCGCAAGATGCTTATCAGACAGAGCTGTGTTGTGATCAGTGAAGGAGACCTTGGTTGTGGCCTGTTCAGGAGCTCACTGTCACTTTGCTGTGTGTGCATGTGTGCGTTGTGTGTATGCTTACCGACGTCTGTGTCTGCCTTGTTTTTCTGTCCCGTGCCTCTCATCAGCCAGGTGAGCAGCGACTGTGTTTACAGTTAATCTACCACTTCCTAGTGTAACACTACACTCCCTATTAACTTGCAACCCATCAGCCTTGCTGTGTCTCTGCTACAGTCCATTACAAACCATTGTATGAGCTTTAACTCCATAAACAATTTCTGAACCTTGGCCACAGATTAATTTAACCGTTGACTTAAATATTATGTGAGCTATTATACTGCTGACAAAGAAAAAACAACAAAAAATAAAGAACAAGAATAGGATTTACTGTAAGATCTTCTACCAGTCTGTGGTCCCGAGTGCCATCTACTGTGCTGTGGTCTGCTGGTGGAGCAGCATCAGTGCCAGAGATGCCAGCAGGATCAATAAACTCACTCACAAGGCTGGAACTATCATTGGACAAAACCTGGAGACGTTTGAATCAGTGAGGCGCAGGAGGTCACTGAACTGCTCTCCATCATGGACAATCCATCCCACTCACTCCATGACACACTGCAAAGACAGCGGAGCTCATTTTCCAACAGACTCATTCAGCTCCGCTGTCGTAAAGAACGTTTTAGGAAATCATTCTTACCTTTCACCATAATTCTGTACAACAGCTCACCCCTGTGTGACAGGTGAACACACTGTTGCACTATCATCTGTACATACTGTTTATATCATACATATATTGTGCATATTATTCACTGCCATTTTTGCACACCTGTTCTTATTGCTCTTTTCTTATTTTCTTTTACTTTTATTTCCTGTTATTATTATTATTATATTCGGAGTCTTGTTATGCAGGTCTGCAATTCTGCTTTTAATTGTGTTATGGTTATTCTTATTGTATTGTTGATTGTGCTGGTGCTGTAACAAAACAATTTCTCTCACGGGATCAATAAAGTACGTCTATCTATCTATTATGTTATTCCTATTCAGTATTGCTGAACAGAGTAGCTTGAGCTCTGCTTTGCCAACTGCTCTGTCCTTTGCATTTGTCTCACAATGTGCATTTATTTAAAGTAGTTTAGATTGCAGCCACCTGGTGCTTGTTGCCCACTCAGTAATAGATCCTCATGTGAGTCAGGAGCAGAAGATGTGAAGCGGAAAGACAAACAGACAGGCTGAACACATGGTGACTCTTCTTTGTTGTTCATCTTACATTCACAGTAGAGCCAAGAATGACAAAAGGAAGAAATACAATAAATACAGTAGCACTAGAGACATATTATTCAAACTTAAAGCGTATACAGTTGGTATTATTCAAAGAGAAGCCTCATTCTTATTATAATATAGTTATTGTCTTTATTTATAATATTGTCTTTATTTTCTCTACCCACAGAGGGCAGAGGCTGCTACAGTCTTCATATCTCAGGTAAGTTATAATTCACAAGAAAGTGTGACGTAGTTGAATGTGCACACCAGGTCATGAGGAATAGAAAAAAATATTTGCTTTCTTGCACAACAAAGACCTTCCACATTTTGAAAAATCAGAACAGAGTGTTTCCCTTGAATGCCTCCCTCCTCTCACTAGCCTAAAACGAAAGACAGAAACCAAGTGAAACCAAAGACAGAATGTGACATGAGAAGCTGTCAGGCCCAGCTCGGGTCAACCGCGGGGGGTCAAAGCTATGTCTGGAACCACAGAGTCACAGAGTGATGTGTTAAGTGTCTCACAGGGACACTTTAGAACATGACAGCATGGTAAAAAGAGAGGCCGGAGAGAGCGTGTGTGTGTGCATTTATGATTTCTCCAAGGTTGAGAAGAGTCCATGAGGCAAGCTAGTCCCTTGAGTACATCTCATCCCCTTGTAGACTTTACTGACCTCCCCATGCTCCTTTACTGAGTATCACACAACATGTAAAAACACAGGCAGGAAGTCAGCTACAGCAGTCTAACCTGTCTTTTGAAACTACACACAAACGCAGGGTATAATAGGAGCATCACAAAATGACAAACAGAGAAGAAGACACATGGAGATTCTCATAAACAGCCACAAACAGGACATGGGCACAAAAAAATGTGTGAACGTGTAAACAAATGCTTTCACCTACACACACACTGTAGCAGTGACTATGAGACAGCCTGGGAACAGCTAGTCCAGTAATGAGGTCTATCCCATGAGGATTTAGTAGTGCACAGAGGAATGCAGGCTCTCTGCTCTCATGACTGACCTGCCCTGACACACACAGACACACAAACACACACACAGATGGAGCTACTTTGCTGTCCGAGAGCTGCCCTCTTACACATGAATGAGAATTGATAGAGGGCACCCAAGAATAGGACACTAGGTACTGCATTAGAAAACAAACATAACAAGCACACTGGGGAATTTGACACTAATTTGAGACGAGAGCGGGTAGAGGCAGGAAGAAGGGGGGAACGGGCTGAGAAAACAGAATGAGAAGAAGGAATAAATAAACAAGGGCACAGAAGGGTCAGAGAGAGAAAGCAATGCAGAGAGAGGGACACTGAATAATGAGAATATGAATTTTCAGAGTTTTATTTGCACTTTGCAACATTTGTTCTCGGGATTGGCTCGTGGTTTGGATGTGAGAGCCAACTTTGGTGAGTTTACTAGAACAGATCTGGTGTCTGAAGCAGACAGACCCCATCGCTGGTGGCCTGTTGACGGTGCCTGCTGCTAGCTGATAGACGGACAGCATGGGTGTCCATCTCTGTCACGACTCTCTCAGAGAACACACGAATGAGTTCTCCGCTGTTGAGTGAAAGTTGAAGTTTGAGATGAATTACTTTCGAAACATTTAGTGCACCAGCAGTTGCGTAGCCAAACTAAACCATTTGGAGTGTGAATACATCATTGGAAAGTACACAAACTCTACCGTGTTCAACTATGAATATAAACAACACTAAATTTGAGTGCTTAGATTAAGAGATTTAAACATTATTCATTCGAGTGACCACAGTGCACTTTTTTGGTTTTACAGTTTGAAAATAAAATTCCAAAAGCTTCTATTATTGTCTTTTGAGGTGTTTGGACTATTTCATAGAGCTCAGACAGTGTTTGAAAGGTGAACCACTGGTAGAACAAGGCTAAGAGCCTACAGCCCTGCTAGCGGCTCTGGGAGGCTATATTTAGGCACAGCAGAGCTTGGGGCATACATCAACATGCTTACATGCTCACAGTTAGAAGGCTAACATGCTGATATTTGGCAGATATGTTTACCATGGTCATGTTAGCATGCTAACATTTGCTAATTAGACCTCAACACAAAGTACGGCTGAGGTTGATGGGAATGTCATTACCGTGATTTTGATGGTATTTGGTCAAATTTTGACCTGATGATGACACCAGATCATATTAAGGGATCACCAAAGTTTACAAATTATCTGCGCCAAATCTCATGACAATCCACTCAGTAGATGTTGGTGGTCATGGTGGCACTAGAGGAAAAGTCAGGGGTTCACCATTGGGATTCAACATTAGAGGAACCATAAATGTCTATACAAAATTTGATTGAAATTTATCTAATAGATGTGGAGATGTTTCACTGGATAAGGGGACACTCTGACCTGCTGGTGGTGCTGGATTAAAATTCAGGGGATCACCAGAGTCATATGGATTCATCCTCTGGGGACCATGAAAGTCTGTACAAAATTTCATGACAATATATCCTATAGTTGTTGAGATATTTCAGTCTACACTAAAGTGGTGGACCAACAGTTCAACATTGATATCCCTAGAGCCACATTGCTAGTGTAGCTTTAAAAAAAGGGTATATTATACTTTAGGCCTCTCTGTTTAGTATAGTGGTCTGGTTATTGTTAATTAAGACAGATTTCATTAATGTTATATAGCATTGTCTGTGTGTTGACAACTACCCTAAAAATGAAAGTATGCAACCACTGTGCACCCATCCCTAGAAATAAACACTGGGCCGCTGCTAATCGTCTCTGTGTCAGCCATGCGTAACACCATGTCACAGCCGCCGCGCATGCTGAATGCCTTGCAGGCTTTTGTTTTGGAAAATGTGGCAGGGGTTGCCATGGAGCTTGTGTTTGATCTATTGTAATTAACCAAGCCCATTGATTGCACAATGCTTCCCCCTGGCTCGTCTCCATCAGCGGGCAGCCCTGACTGGACGTCTCATCAAACACCACGTAAACCACCGTTTATGCAGTCGCCTCCCCACAATGATTTGTCCTTACATGGCCTAAAGGGGATGAAAGGAGCACAGGAAGTGGGGGGAAGGCAGGGCAATAAGAATCATTTGAGGATTTAACAAAGCTGAGGTTTACTGTTTGAAAGGGGTTTTGATTCAGAGTTCAAGAGAACTGATAAGTGTTAACTGATTACTGTTGATTACTCTGTGTGTGTGTGTGTGTGTGTGTGTGTGTGTGTGTGTGTGTATTTTTTTGATTATTTCGTGATTGACTTGCTGCTACTTTACCTACTATCTTTAACCAAACTTCCTTTGTATGCATAAAACCCAAATGAATCAAGCTTAAAGCAATAGACATTTGTCATGGGAAATATGTTTATTCGCTTTTGAGAGTTTGATGAGAAGATCAATACCACTCTCAAATTTGTATGCTAAAGATGAAACTACAGCCAGCCCCCATAAAACCACAATTTGTTGTTTGTACACTTCTCTTTTTTTTTGTATGAATTAAACGAGTGAGACATAACGTGTTAATTAGCTAGCTTTAGCAATGTGGATTTTGATACCTTTGGACAAAGCAAGGCTAGCTGTTTCCCCTTGATTCCAGTCTGTATGCTAAGCTAACCATCTCCTGGCTGTAGCCTCGTATTTAACAGACAGATATGAGCTGTATTGATCTCTAACTCTCGGCAAGAAATGGAGAAAATTTCCCAAAATGTAGAACAGTGGCATACTGAGGGGAATTCCTGGCGATTAACCATTATATTTGTATGTTCTTGTACAGTGTTTTATTGTGACTCTAATTCCTCTGAAATCCAGTCAGTGTATATATTGTATAATTCTGAGGAAGTTCTAGCGTACTACGTGACACACCATCCCTTTGTAAATTTGTCCTTTGTCCCTTAAAAGTCCAGTCACTGTGTGCTAATGCATGTCATGCAGCCTGGTTTAAAGTCAATTAGCCCTGCTTCCCAACCCCAGGGGTGACAATCTGGGGCTCACATGTCCTGTAAGGACTGACCTTCACATGAGGGACTGAGCCAACACTCACATATGGCCAAGCCCTGGGGTGGGAAACTGGCAACCCTGGCCAAGGACAGGATAGTGCATAAAGGGTGGAAGGATGGATATGAGTTTGTAATCTCTAGAGAGCACAAAGATATGGCAACTTTTTCTTCTTTTTTTAATATATACAGACTGTATTTTCCAAGGATTCCTGTTTTTGTTGGACTATGAAAAACATGACTGAAATCAAAGGTGGGAGGGAAATAGATGCTAAGTTCACACAGTGTAATGATACAAGTGAAAGTGTGAGAGCCCTTTTTCTCAACACAAAGTACTTAATCTGAGAATTATGTGCATGGGTGCAGTGAAATAAATTTCTACTATTTCTGGCCTTGTTCTTTGAACCTGCTTGTAGAATGGTGCAATAACCCTACAGCTAAATGTATATCATAACTGTTATTAAAAGCATTATATGGAATCTAGACTACGTAGGCATAGCTGGCCCTGTGACTTGAGTCTGGACTTTCCCAAAGCCGCTGTGAAAGCAACTTCACTTTTTTCATTTCTTTCTTAGTAATCCAAGGTTGATCAGGAGGGGTCTATCCCCAGAAGCAACAACTAAGATCAGCTCCATGAATCTGAAAACTGGGCATTAAATATGAAACAGAAGACCACCCATCATTAAGCCACTGGATATGAGGGGGTCCACCCAATGCAGCTAATCTATACCAGATTTTCACAAATGCATATTTCGAGATGAATAACAAGAGCTAATAGCATCTTATCCATCAGAGGAGGTTCCTGTGATGAAAGATACAAACAAAGTTAAGATACATTACACGTCTGAAGCCATAATACATTTTCACAAGCTTTTGGGGTCAGTAAGCAGAGACTTATTGTGAAACTGAGGTTTCCTTGTGTTACAGTTCAATAAAAGCATGGGAATAGGTGTGTGAGATGACTCACTGCAGTAAAATAAGGTGTTTCTAATTTGAGAGTCTGTTAAATTGAACTGAATGGAAAAACAATCCTGTAATGCAGCAAATTGCTTCGGCTAGCTTTTCCAAACAATGTTTACTGCAGTTTGTGCGAGTGCGTCCCCAAGTGTGCGTGCGCGCGCGTGTGTGTGTGTGTGTGAGAAGTTTTGAAGTGCTGGTGGCTGCACAGTTGTGCAACTGCAGCCCATTTGCCCAAAGCAAATAGCAACATTCTAAGAAAGAGGAAAGGGGGGTTGTGCTTTAGCGAAGGTTCTTCACGTTTTTTCTTGATATTTTTCACCAGTGTCATTCGCGTTTCATCTGCAAGACTTGCACAATTTTCTGTTACATTTCATGTTGAGCAACACATTGATAAAGGTCACAAACACTTGTGGCACTCCTTTCAAAAACACCTCACTGAAATACACTGAGGCATGGATATGAATCCCATGCAGAACCTTTTTAATAGTGTTTCAATTATAGTCACTAATGACAGGCTACCAGTGGTTATTTAAAAAGGTCATCTGTTTTGCATAAATGCCTTGCTAAATAGGTGTTGGCTCAACTTGTAAGAGCCTGTAAGTATGCTTGCATTCCTGCATAACAATAACCTCTGGAAGCCACAGGTTTCCAGGTGAAAGTCTGTTCACACATCTGAAAGGTAAGAATATAAAATATGGAACAGAATGACATCTCACAAAAATGTACACTGTGTACAAAATGTTGGCCTGTACAAAACAATAGATAATACAGGTAAAAATGCATTAAAATGGCTACAATAACTAAACTAGAACAACAAAACTCCAAAAGCCTATGGCTATTCTATTTTGCTTATCGCTCAGAAGTAGAAAAGGGCTACATCTACAAACAAAAAAGCAATAAATCTGCTTGGTATAACTCTGAATTAGATTTATTTTAACCTGCAGTAAAACCTGACACAACCACAGCAAACAGGAAAGTGGAACACCTGTGTCGAAAGGCAAATATGAAGGCTGATGAAGCAGATATTTTAGTAACAAGGTAACTCTGTCAGCACAGAAGTCAGCAATGAACTATGTACGTTTGTGTGCACTCATGAAGGGGTAATATCCTCTCAGCCTTCCTGGTAAATCTGTGTTTACTGAAAGGGCAGTCAGAGGGATTTTACCAGAAGTCTAACGGGAGGAGGAGTATGTGTGGGAGTGTTGGAAAACACCAACCAGAATCTGATTTCAGATGACTTTTTCAATTTCTACTCCTGTTGTGAAAACTTAGCGAGGACACGCTGACTTCAGAGCTGTGTCAAGCTGTGACATTTTCTGCCGGAGCCGCTGTAACTGTTTTTACCTGGGAATCCTGTGTTTACTGACCACACAAACACCAGCCAGTGCCTGTTACCAAGATTGCTTACAGTCACTAAGCATACATATGTCAGCCTGTTAGTCAGTGCACTTCCCCATGCAGTGACATACGGATATCTGCTCCTCCTATAATCAGGATGTAACTTGGTCATCTGTTCAGTGGTTCTCCTCTGCCCAGTCTAATGCTAATGGTCACATGTCCGTAATTATCGTCCTGTGGCGACAAATAAGGATGGCTTCAAGAGAGAATAAGTGCAGAAATGAGTGATGGTGGTTTTGCAATGTAATTATAGAATCTGGCTTTGAAACTTCCACTGCTGTTTGTTCTGCCTGTTTTGCACGACATAAAACCTAATGTTTGTTATGAGGAAAAATACAACTTTCTGTTGGTTTATGTCTTTTATCTACACAGTTGTAATACTTGTAAACTGAGGAATGAATACCCTCTCAGTCACTGGTGCTCCAAGTCATTTTAATTCCAATCATATGTTGTGTAATGTTGCGATAAAGAGGTGGGTGGTTTTGTGTGTTTGCGTGTATGTGTGTGTGTGTTTGTGATTGTTTACAATGTGCCCTTTTCTTTAACTTTCATGAACTTCCTTTACTTTCATGGTATGCTAATTGTTTTGCAAGTAGCTCATCTCAGCTCAGGGTCACACACCACATTGTCAATTATTCAACATATGATGCAAAATGCGTCTCATATGTAATCCGTTCCAACACTAAAACCCAAGGTCACATTTTAATTGGCTGTAGCATTGCTCTGATACTCTCATATTCGCAGTAATGATGGGTTTCCAAGCTGATAAAATTCCTAACCACCCGTTCGTCACTTGAGTCATCTCGCCCTGTGCAATCCTTTGTCTGCCAGCCCTATACAAGGCATAACCCACAGACAGTGGAGCTTTTGAAATACAGCAAATTTGAAATGTAAAAATGTCCCGTTTTTTGTGTGTTTGATTAATGCCCCAGACCACACACTGTGTGGGGGAGCGGTGGAATTTTTCCTCCTTAATAAGCATTTTTCAGGTCAAAACAGGCTGTTTTCCTTTCATTCATATTCATGTTGCAGTGTCTGTGAAAACAGGCATGTCTGAATCATCATAGCACATCACAGGGCAACTGTGTAGGGATGGTTACTTCAAAGTGAATGTCATTTACTTCCAAACATCCAAATCACTGAAAATTATATTCATTATCTGACTGTAAGGAGCATTTGGTTTTCCGAGGCTTCATTACACTGATTCCTTTGGCTTTTAGTTACAGTTCGGACAAATCTGCAGCTCAAAACTTTTCCGAGTAACACAAAAAACAGGCACATCATTTTCCACATAGGTAAATTGGCACTTTCCCATGAATAAAACACAGTTTTAGTCATAAATACATCCCTTTCAGCAAGAAAAGCTTCAGCTATGCAGCAGACAGATAAGACTTTCTTATTTTCCTTTTCTTGTCAGTCTCTCTCCAGCTCAAACACAAAGACTTCTGCCATGACTCTTGGACAATAAATGAACAGTCTGTGGAAAGAAATATTAACACTGGAAAGTATGCTCATCACTTGAATTACACATTCCCCCTTCACTTTCAGATATCTTATCTTGACAAATGTGTCATTACAAACATTTTTCTGACAACTCGGGTCTATATTAGGCATGGAATGCTGTCCTGTGTACAGCAGAGGAGATGGACAGAGAGACTGATCTTTAAGAGCTGTGGCGAGCCACATTATACAATAGATTGTTTCGGCAGGAACCTCTGGACTGCAGGCATCGGAAAGGTGTCCCTTACAGTAATACTTGCCTGCCTCTTCCCTACCATAATCCCTGCTGTGTTTGTATAAACTGTAATTGTCACTATATTAACAGTCTGCTCTTTTCAAAACCTTTTCCTCTGTTATTATTATTATTATTATATTATTGAAGAAGGACAGTACTACATACAGTCTATTTAGCTCATCAGTTTGTGTTATTCTATCACTGAAAAACTTTTGTTGAAGAACTCTGGATGGTCAGTGACATTCTGTTTACTGAGGAAATAGAAGGATGTGTTTAAGTGGACCTTTTTTCACTAGCAGTTTGGAATTCAATAGACAGGAGGATCTAGGGATCAAAGCAACAACCTTGTGATTGGCAGATGACCTGCTGAGCCAAAACCACTCCACCATGTTAAGCTCTGCCAAAGTATCTCAGGCCAACTTCATCTTTTAATATTTTTGCATTCACATACCTGTAAAAATGTCACAAATGCAACACTAGATGTTGCAGTTTCAACGTGTACAAACGTCTGTGTTGTAGTACCATTACCACCAATACCAATGAAACTGATGGATTTTGATTTAACAGAGGTGCAAATGATCTATTTCAGTTATCTGCTTCTATTTTCATGGTGTAACATTTCCACTTCTAAAAAAACAGATTTGTTTCAAAAGTCCAGTGCAGGTGTCCGCTCTATTTCCACGTGCAGACATTAGGAGGTTAATAGATCAAATACTGAGGCATTATCTATTCAAAGTGACAGTCAAAAAAATGGATGAATAAATCATGAGAATCTCCAAATTAGACCATAAAAATCTTTACTTTTATCAAAAAAATATTTCCCCAGATATATTGTATTAAGACACTGGGAAGTCTTTTCTATTCCTCCAGAGTGATAGGATTTTGGTTGTTGTGCTATAATGTTACCTTGTATTATACCATCATTCGTGCTACACTGTATATCCCAATACATTTTGCAGTTAAAGACCTGGTCTGTGGCTGTTGAGCAGCCAACTTCAGATTATCTTCATTTTTTCTGGAGCTGTGAATCTTATCACACTGTCAGGCCTACAGCATAACCTCGACTCTACAGCCAGTTAAACCACTTAGGTTAAAAGATTTCTGGATATTTTGCAAGTGATGTCTTCACACACTTTGCATGTTACTTTACCTTGGATAAGTTCAGCCATTACTTCATTCTTGCCCATATTATCATATTATAATAATGTAACACTATACTATGCCCTTGACGTGTGCATTGGATCTACGGCTGCTTGGAACATGTTCTGTCTACTCAAGGTTATATTGTTTCATTACACCCCATCAATCATTCACTGATGTAAACATCCCCTGAGCATAACGTTTTGCCAAATGCCCTTTACAGAGCCAGCTAACGGAAGGAAGAGAGACAGGAGGAAAGAGAGAATAAATGCATGAGGAAGAGAGAAGACAGATGATAACCAGAGAGAGACACAGATGGAGTGAGGAAGAGAGAGACACTGAGTCAGAAGGAAATATCCTGACTGAGAAGTATATGGAGATTTGCGGATACTCTGCAAATCTCCATATACTTCTCCCAGTGAGAGAGAATTTGTTTGGGCTGGACAGGATAAAGGGGGGTACATCTGGACAGATTAATCCCAAATACAGAATACAATATCTCTCTTCCTGTGCTGTGTGAGACAGGGAGTCCTTTCCTCCAGAGACGGTCGTCTCTAACTAGAACTTCACCATGATTTAGTGTATGTGTTTATCAAAACTGGAATTTAAAGTATAATTCCAGCTATTTACATTTATACATTGCATTTTGGCCATCCTTCCTATCATTAATAATAACACTGTAGTCACAAAATGAATTGCTGAGATCCGGGAGCGCAGCAACTTCCTTAAAGAACTCTGACAAGGCAAGAAACATGAGGAGTCAGACGATACATACAGACAAGCAGCAAGGAATAATTACAGACATTTCAGGCAGACCTGTTGCCAGAGGAAATTAATTGGACGAGCATCATTTGATTTTACGGGGCAGGCTCTTTTTTTTTTTTTTTTTTTAAATAATGAACGCTTAAAAAGCAAACACAGCCCTTGTATTTGTGAATGCAGGACTGGCAGTTAAATTAGCCACTTTATCATTTGTGGGGAAACTGTAAATTGGACTCAGCAACACAAACACACTGACAAGTCCAAAGCTGCATTTCCATTCAAAGTCAGAACTGCACTGTATCAAACTGAATTATGATAAACTGGCAGCTGCCAACCACTGAAAATCATAACATTATACAGAATCTAATATTTATTACACAACTTAATCTATATCCAAAATATCTATAAACATTAACACACAGACTGAGCTGTTTTACCTTAAAACCAGATTTGACTGCACAAAAACATTTCCCACTTCAAGGCTTTTTCATTGTCCACATGACAGACATCTCATACCCCTCAGCTTGAAAAATGAGCAGTTAGTATTTTAATACTCACTGGATTAGAAAAATAAGTAGGTGAGTGCAAAACTAAGCTTAGTTTAAAGGCTAGCTGATTCATGATCTCCTCCACGCTGCCTGTTGCTACTGCTGTATTTGTGAAAAAAACACCTGGAGGCCCATTGGCTCACAGTCCGTGGGCACCAGCCCATTCATCCCACGTCAACATCTGCACAGGCCAAAAAGGAAAGCGGCAACCAGCTAGAGGATGCAAATACGCTGCCCATCCAGTAACATTCATGAGACTTCAATCAATTAATCATGATATGGGTCTGATTTCAGGTGCACTCACTTTCAGTTTGACTTCCAAATAAAGTGGTTTAGGCAAATTATCTTGACCATTTTTTTTGCCCCATTGGATGTCATTGTAGCGACGTTGTTGTGTTCCAAGATCTCAGCAATTACTTTGGCGAGTGCAATGTTTTCATAACCAACAGAAATGAAGTGATGTTGTTTGAAGGACTTATGACATAACTTTAGTTTAAGGTTGAGTTCACTCGCACAGGACTGGACCTGTCAAAATGCTTGTAAAACTAAGGGGAGAGTCACATGAGCGACGCCTGTGGAGGTAAGATCACGGTGGTCTGGTTTTACTACCGGGCTCATTCTTTTATCATGAGTATTGAGAAAGTGAGAACGTGTTAAATTCTTTTCTTGTATTCTTATGAACTCAGCATCTGAATATCACCTGGAGAATCCTGTTTCTCCATCGGTGTTTCTCTCCCTCACCTCAGTCCGGCTGTTTCCAGTTACCTTTCAACCGGTGAAAAATATTTACTCCTGAAAATGAAGAGGATAACTTTCCATCTCCGACACTGTTCCAGGAGACATCTGGCTTGTGTTAGAGGGGCTTCAGTGTTTGTGTGTGTGTGTGTGTGTGTGTGTGTGTGTGTGTGTGTGTGTGTGTGTGTGTGTGTGTGTGTGTGTGTGTCTGATCATAAGAGAAGTGTATTGTTTCACTGTCTGTACTCTCCCACAGGGGAAGTCAGCTGCAGTGAATTCCACATGCACACAAGCCACAATGTATCCCAACAAATAGCAGACAAACACACACACACACACACACACACACACACACAGGACCTCCCCATTGTATGTGTACTGCGTGTGTAGGAGGAGGTTCTTGTTATACTTCCTCCTCTCTTATGAATGCACATACACAGTCACATGCAGGGAGGGTCCACCGGTAGAAAACTTCCCATTCATACATATACCACTTACCTCTGAGGTCAAACATGATGTGCATATAGTCTTCCTCTTACTTGCACTGGGGAATTAGCTGAGATCCTTCTCTTGTCTCCTCAGTGAGCCTCTTGCATACTAAACCCAACCTTCGGACCATGAACTAGCTCAAAGTGTAAGCCACATGGTTGAGTAAGTCAGAGTGTTGACAGCTTTCAAATAAACAGAACATCCAGTACTGTTAATGATCCGATCATCCTCTCCAAGGATTCACACAGTAATTGTTTATAATTGTCTTTTGTTATACAGATCTGTTCAGGGGTGTCTAATTATAAAAATAATAAACTTGATTTTAAACAGTACATTTTTCTGTCAAAATTCTGCATAAAAAAAGACAGATTTAGCTTTAGGTATGGCGTTGCTCCTTGGAGACTGAGTTGAGAAAGGTGATAAATATCTAGAGTGCGCCAGGGTTTTCTAAGGCTATTTAAAGGTTTTACATAGACCATCATGCCTCGCAGCCACCTGCCAGCAGCAGTGTCCTGAGCAGGTCCCATGGTTGCCAGTTTGGCACAATAAGTACATATATCACTGTGAAGTGATCAAATGATGACCTCACAGCCCCCCAAATCCTTAAAATTACTTAAAGGAATAGTTCGACATTTTGGGAAATAGCGTTGTTTTTTTTTCTTGCCGAGAGACTCCAGAGAAGTTACTGGTCCCGGCCAAGAAATGTTACGGTCATGTGTCGGATTGATATTTTTTTAAAGCTGTTTCCATCTGTTTCCAGTCTTTATGCTAAGCTAAGCTGACTGACTGCTGACAGCTTCATATTTATCGTACAGACATGAGAGTGGTGTCGATCTTCTCATCTAACTCTGTGACTATATGTATTTCCCAAAATGTCGAACCATTGCTGGTTGCCTGGCAACCTCACAATAACAACAAGACTCCATTAAGTCACTGCGCCAGACCAAGAAATAGTCAACTCTCCACACCGTGAATACGTCACCGAACTTCTAGGCAAGTCTCTGCAGCTTTGTTTGGTTTTTGATAGGTGCTGGTATGGGAATTTTCTTCCTTTGGACAGAGACCGGCTAGCTATTTCCCCATTTCCAGTCGTTGTGCTAAGATAAGCTAACCTGCTGCTGGCTGTAGCTTCATATTTACCGTACATGGTATATGGGAGTGGTATTGATCTTCTCATCTAACTCACGGAAAGGAAGTGGATAAGCCTATTTCCCAATATGTCAAACTATTCCTTTAAGAGCAAAAAAAATCTCAGCATACAGTGCAAGTAAATGTTCACGAGCTTTCAGATAACAAGATGCATGTATTTAGTTGATTTCCTTCTAACTTGTCTTTTTTTTTTTTATATAACAATCTCACCTTCTTCCTTTGTTTTTTTTTGTGGTAGCACCAGTCTGGAACCTGCCACAGCCACTGCTGCTGGCAAGTGATCACTAGGCATCATGGACTAAAAGCTCCTAATTTTTTTAACCCATTAAAATGCAAAATCAATGAAAACTCTGGATCTCAAAACTAAGGATTGCTACAGTCACTATCTATACTCTGGTCTTAGCAAACTGTAAGTCATTAATACGCAGTTTCCTTTTTCACTTGTTGAAGGCATCACAGCTGGAAATCAATTTCTTTGGTTTCTGGTTGGAGATAGAGCTATTCGTTTTCTCAAACATTGATTGGACTTTCCTGACATATAGAAATTGTTAGATTGAGTGGTAGTCTTCAGAACCTCAGCAGCTACTTGTGAGGTGCAAAAATCCTTAAAGAGAGCTGTTCCCTCCTCCTTCTCTCCACACCGTGAATACTTCACCCATCTTTTCCAGGCAAGCCTCCACGCAGGTTTAAGCTGTTCTCTCAGATGCACAGCCAGGCGCGGTAGAGAATAATAACATGTCAAAGAAGCTCACAACAGCAGAGACCACAGAAAATGGAACACGCCTGAGGGTGGAAAAACACTTCTTTTAAGTGCCAAGACCCCTGCCTACTGCTCAGAATAAGGGGACTGTGAAGGAATTTCCTTCTTTAGGATAAAGGTTATAGGACACAGGGGTTCCCCAGGTCACGTTCAGGTCATTTGTAAACCTAAAAGTACTGTCTCTTTCAGAGCAATAGATCAGTTCTCTGTCTCTAACTATAACTGGTTAGGGTGCAGCTGTCCTGATAAGACTGTCCCCGTCTCCCAGCAGACCAAGGTCGTTAGCGATAGACAGCACTATGCTCCAGACTCCACACTGATATACTGGCTCCTCTTTGTGTCCTCCAAGGCATGCAATGACGGAGGCTTGAAGTAACATACAACGTGACTTTCGTTAACGTAGGTAAGCACAGTTTATTGTTTAGAATCCAATACCCAATAGAATCTTCACACATCTCTAGCTGCACAGTTAAATAATCTCCAGCGAGTGGCCTTCAGAATTGGGTGACATTACAGTGTTCACTGCTGTTCTCTATTCTCCTCGATCAAACTTCAATAAATGCTACTGTGTAAGACATCCAGGTCTCCCCCCGCTTCCTGATTTCAAAGGGACAACAAGTGAAAAGAAAAAGACTGAGGCACGACTTTCATGATGACCTTGCTATGCTACAAGTTACCTGTACCAGAAATAGAAATAGCTATTTAGAAGATTTTTGTATTCATTGCTGTCTCAGACCAAAAAAAGTACCAAAAAGTAAGATATGAATTGCATTTATAATTTTTTATTCTTTCAATGAATCTGTTTTTCTTCTCACAGATGAACAGTAGAAAGACAAGTCTGATAAGTTGTTGTGACAAGGAAAATTATAGATGATGTATTTGCTGCAGGAAATGGCTACCTTGCTGATATCCATTGTCAAATTTGACAGTTAGGGCCCAGCAGAACTAAGAACACAACATTAATTTACAGTATACTGTATAATTGACAATGTCACTGCAATACAACATGTGGAGTTTAATTTTGCAGTAATGTCTGTTTGTACAGGCGTCATAGAAATGAGGAGAGCCTTTATTAACAAAAATGTAGATATGTTTACATTTATTTGAGGACAGAACAGTTGGTATGGTGTTCCTGAGAAGTCCTTTTGCTCTTATTTGAAGCTAATTTAAAGACTTCTTGCACCTTTTTTTTCTGTGGATTTTGGCTTGGTCTATGATATGTGAAAACTTTCCCTAAACCCTCACAAGTCTCTTGTTCCATTTGTTACCGCCGCTCAACCTGGATTTAAAAAGGCTGGATCAACCTAACCCCATCAGAATTTACCCTGAGGGAAAATGACATAACACTAAACACTGAGGGAAAATCAACACTAAACATTGAGTCACAGCCTGGTAACTTGCCTAACACCTAAGCCCTGTCTCAACACTGTAGCACAAACAAGCATGGCTCCTCTACAGCCCACTGAGCCACGAATAGAAAATGTCCTCGTTTGTGTGATGGCCCTGTCACGACTACACTCACCGAATGTAGTCGTGACAGGGTGCTTTTGTTGCGGTTTGAATGGAAAAAATGACCTCATGAAACAAAAGCGAGATAGTATCAGAAATGGGACACATATTATTCAAAGCACTCATGCTGAAATGGGTCGTACATGCATTTGTTATTTCTAATTCTCAGTGAAACACAGATTAAAGGATGTTTTCATACTTTACAACACAAAATCAATCACACATACTGTATTCCTGTTTTCAGAGGAACTAACTTGCACAAAAACACATGGGAAACACACACACACACACACACACACACACACACACACACACACACACAGCCCAGGGCTGTTAAAGCGGCCGGGCATGACAGATCACGCTGCCTCTCCATTATTACGTCGTGTTACGATTAATAATGCATGTTTCCTGACACCTTAATTACCTCCGCCCACACCCTATACACACACACACACACACATACACAAATACACACATATAAACCTTCATTCAGCACCAGCTCTATCACATCAACACACACACTCTCTCCCTGTGAAGGGAACACATCAGCGGCACCCATAACACTGGATGAGGTACTTGAAGTAACTGCAGCTGTGTGTCCCTGAACACACACTGCAGGATGTGCTGTTCACTCAGCTATCACGCACCCATAGTGATCCTGTCACACTGACTCAGCGCTCACTGAAATGTGCAGCATTGAAGACAAAACCTGTTTCCTGCAGGTCTGACTGACTGGGTTAAATCTGGCGCAATGAATCACCATTCAACAAAACTGTACATGACTGTAATCTCAATAGGGACTTTTGACCTGGAGGATTGAGATCTGAAATAAAGGTCTACATACAGAAGGTGTATAATGATGGCAGCTTGCCAGTTTCAGTAAATGTTTGTGAAGATTTTACTTGTGCAGGTCCAGGAACCACCAGGGAGCTCATTGTAATACTGTAAAGATTCAACACCCACTGACATTATTCCCGTTAGCTGCAATCCTCATGCACCTTGTCCACCTTATCTGATGTTTAACTGATAGTGTTGCCGAGGACAAAAATAGGAAGCACACATTGATGGGAACTGTTGCCATTCTTCACACTTTTGAGATATCTGTCACTGAGACTTCTTACTTCTTAAGGTCTGGATATGTTTAAACCTGGTTCATATGGTGTGTTGTCCGACCACATCTGATGGCAAAAGTGTTTATAGCTGTTCTGAATGGCCACACTCAAGGGTGAGTTGGAAAGCGAGGGGGCGAGATGTGGTAATTGTTTAAAAATGGGGATAACAATGCACACTTCACAAAATCTCTCCTCAGAGGCATTTATAACATTGCACTTGTTTGTACATATGAAAAGTGACAGAGGTAATTGTGTGAAGTAACACAAATGAGAGCTTTAAATCCTCCATTGTTTCTCACCTCTGCACACTTGGCCAAACTCTGCGTGAAGTGGGTGTGAATGACGGATTTTTGGTTTCGGAAAAGTTCCAAAAATGATCAGATGCAGCCCATCCAGTTCCAATATCAGAAAGGTGTCGGGGGACTCTAGATGCTGTTTAACCATTTGGTTGGAGCATACTGACACCTTTATTCACTCCAATAAAATGGAAGTAAATAGAAATGTATTTCTCTAACGCGTCCTTCCAAATGCTCCCATTCCTCAGGATACAGTTTTTGTTCGAGACTCCGAAGGAAGAAAATACTGAATACTATTCACAGTAAAGTCTGCAGATTATCTTGTGACATGTCACTGTTGAGTTTTTCCAAATGCTAGTTTTCACTGCTTTGACCACCACAAAGTCCTTTCATATCCATTGTATCGGGGTAGTGACAGAAGTCTCAGCAATAGAGATCTCAGATCCTTTGCAAATTAAACCAAAACATTTTATATAGCTCATTTGCGTGAACAGCTCCTTAAAGATCTGGGGAGAAGTGCACAGATAGATGAAACTGTTCAACAGACTACAACAAAAGATGTCTTGCAAAAAGTCTTCAAAGTTCTGTTCTGGATCAACAGTTTCAAGCTTTTCAAGAGTCCAAGATATATTCTGATCTACTATCGCCCCTTAATTAGGAAGTTGTGTCATCATGATTCACCAGGGACAAACGTCTAAGAATTAATTCCTTTGATAGATTTTAGTGCCTGTTTCAATAACATCATGTGTACTCCTTCATGATGACATCTGCCGTTGAAACTCAAACACAAACTTCATGAATGTTAACCCACATTTTCAACATCCTTCAAAACTGATGAAACGCCAAGAAACGCGGGGCCTAATTTTCAGCAGCCACAGAGTCTGCAGTTAATGGAGCAACGCTCGGCTTTCATCTTTCTCCCGTGAGTTGCAGTGCAATCATATCATTAAAAGCTCTGCGTTAGGTAATTTGTGAAGAGTGACAGGTTGTTGTTGCTGGCTGAATAGTAAGCGTGCATGTGTACACACAAACACTTTCTTGTCTTTTCCTCCTCGCTTCCTCTTTCTCCCGCTGGCCTAGCCCTGGTTCAGGCAGTGTGTTCCAGTGCGTGGGAAATAATTGGTCATCCCTTTCATCATGGGATTATGAGAATAAATCTCCTTTTGGAGCGGAGCAGCGCTAACAGTCATTGAAATCCTGTTACATGGGGTATTATCCTGCAATTAATTGCTTTTTCCAAATGCTAAGCTCTTCTCTCACTCTCGTGTTGGCACACTTTGATAATTTACTACTGGTTGACTCACTCTGGAAAGAGGTTGGGGGTTATGGGACTTGTTGAGGGGATTGGTAACAAAAGAGTTTTTTTTCTGTAGATCTGTCTCACTTTCTCGCTAGAAGTGTCATTAATGATGATCCAACCTCTTGTGTTTTGGCTGGAGGATGTACTTTGTGTCCTCGCTTATTGAAATAAAGAGACAGTGAGGATCTGCTCGCTTCAAAAAATAATTTAGTGTAGATATGTCAAAAGCAGACACCCCTTTTTGAAGCAGCTGTAGCTTATCCTTCATCAAACCGCACACAGGAGATTAATGTTGGATGACACTTTCATGTGGCATCCTCTGAGGCACTGTTTGTGAAAGAATTCTTTTAACGGCGCAGTTAAAATAAATCAAAGCAAGTCACACCGGGGGAAATTGTGTGAGAGACATTATTAATAAGAGAACGGACAACTGAAAAAAACTGAAAAACTAGTTATGCATTTTTAGCCATGCTAGTGGGTCCACCATATTACAACAACATTTGATTCAGGACATTTTGTACAGATATTCATGGTTTCCAGTCGATGTAACCTGATGACTTTGGTGATCCTCTGACTTTTCCTCTAGAGCCACCACAAGGTTTATGCAGACATTTGTCTTTGACCCAGGATGAATTATAATTTAAAATTTTGGTGATTCCTTAACTTTTCCTGTTCATCGTCATCAGGTTAACGTTATAATTTGTCCAATACTTAAGTAAATTACCAAATACTTGCCTCAGCTGTATTTTGTGTTTAGTGCTAATTAGCAAATGTTAGCATGCTAACAAGCTGAAATATAATGGTGAACATGGGAAACATTTTACATGCTACACATCAGGTTGTTAGTATTGTCACCGTGCATGCAGACGTTAGTATTTAGCTCAAAGCACCACTGTGCCTAAGTACAGCCTCACAGAGCGCAGGTGGCTAGCGCTAGCATGACTACAAACTCAGACTTGTTCTATTTTTGTGTGGATTATTCACAGTCTATCACAGCTTCGTCTATCAAAACAACTGGACTCATTATTCATGCTCTGATCTAAAATCTTTGCTGTCACTGTCTAAAAATGGTGAATGGTCACCAAAAATAATAAAATCTCCCTCTTTTTTTTCCTCAGCTTAGCAATAAATGACAATACTTTTCTTAATTGGTGTATTTTCATTCCAGCGAAGGTGACATCATGGGCTGGGCCAGGCTGAGTGGAGACAGCTTGTGTAACCTCAGTGACGGGCTGGTGACAGTATGGTGGTGAAGTGTGTGTGTTGTGGCCACAGCACACACGCGCACACAATTGCCATCCACTTCCCATTAGCAACAGGAAACCCCTTGAGTCATCCTGGAGTGGAACTCTGAGTGTAAGGCAAACTATTTCAGTGAAATCATGTGTTTACGAGTGACGGATAAAGGCAGAGTTATGAAATGATGTTCTTAGGACATGAAGGGAAGTGAGCTTATCTTTTCAAGTGAAATTCTGCTGATGAAGGTTTGATGAGGTTACCTGGTACATGGATGACCTTTCCGTTGAAATGCTGTTATTGCATAAAGAGCAACTATAATTAGATACTTTTTCGAGTTTGATGGGTAAAATTGCATTTCCTTATCCTGCTGCAGTACAATAAAATACTTTTCTTACAAGTCTGAAGTTAATTACGTCAGAGAGCATCTTCAAAGTGGCATTGAAAAGATGGTTTCTCAGTCATTTTAGCCTGCTGTATATTAGAACATACTGTACACACTTAGGCACTTCACTTTTGTATGTGTTTGTCTGGTGTTATTGTTTGTGTTGTCTATATGTTAGAGGGCCACAATGGAAATGAATAATTGTTGT